>JAZAYU010000008.1:6518390-6769808 GCA_038501625.1 Corbicula japonica | reverse complement strand
GAGCGATACAGGGCCATCATGGCCCTCTTGTTAACACTGCTGTTGTGGTATTTACTATCTTAAGATCAAATTTTCTGAATTATGACCAAAGCATGTTTCAGGCGTCGCTAGTTTGCTGCTAACATTAGTTTATACAATAACCATGTATGGTGTATCATCTGTCAAAGTTTGGTCGAGTTTGAATAAAGTTTGGAATCACTGGTTTGGGATAGAACGTGCTCTTGGCGTGGAAAATGTGAGGTTTGCACAGCGAAGTTTGTTGGAGGTATATTAGAATCATGCTCGTCGTGTTTCTGTCTGCCCGCTATATCCTGATTTTGTGTCCGGTCCACGTCATTCCTTGTTGGACGGGTCGCACATCTGTGACATGGTGTATCGCATGACCAGGACGCGTGGATTACGTCCCATACCAACCTGGTCAATATCGTGGGTCAAACCTTAACTATGGAAAGTTTCTTGCTCTTTGACTGAAGTCAGATCTAAAAAAATGACGGCATAACAATTTCCAGGAGATGCTTTTAATCTTGTGATGGGTTATCACAACGAAGCTATGAAAAATGTCTAACTATAGCCAGCGAATATTTTTTACGATATATCTACCCACATATAAACCCCACATAAACAACAAAAAACCCACTGAGGTAATATCCAGCTGGGGGCGATCCAACCGCTCCTTCCCCCAGCGGAACACTTACTGAGCAAACTGTGGAAATCGATTCACTTAAATCACATCACTGAAAAGCTAGCTCAATAGCGAGGCTGATGGAAATGACCTTATGCTTGGCTGCATGTATAACACACAAAAAATATCATGACGAAACTTGAGAAATTATCAAGAAATGCTGTAATAAAAAATATATGGTACTTTAAACATAAGTGAAAATCTGTGGTACTTTAAGCGTAAGTGAAAAATCTATTCGAATTGTTCGAACAACAATAACATTCTTTATCCAATTCTTACAGTAATTTGTCCAGTATAAAGGGTAAATCAGGTCTATTGTTATGGTAAGGATTTGTCCAGTATAAAGGGTAAATCAGGTCTATTGTTATGGTAAGGATTCCGCTGCGTTATTTTCGACATACTGTCATACAATAGATGTTCAGAAAATAGTTTAAGGGACTTCCTACTCTTTCTCTAAAAGTGTAGCCCATCGCTGGAAAACTTGCTTGGTCAAACAAAATATTAACTTAATACTTAACCTTAATTTATTTCAAAACTAAAAGAGAAATGAGTTAATTGAGCACTATAAGCACTATTGTAATTAACTAACTAACTAGCCGTAATTTAATGATTCGATTTTTACAAACATATGTCGTTTAATTTAATATTACCGGTATTACTCGAAATAGTTTCCAGTTTTGATGTCATATCTATATATTGGTTTCTTGCATGGGCTTCCGGTTCCGGTGAAAATTTCAAATCAGCCTATTTTTCGCGGTGATAAATTTAATACGATTGTCAATATCTGTGGATCTTAATGTGTGTTTATTGTGTCAAAATATGTTTGAAAGTGATCTATTACGTGGATTAAATACAAGTGGTGTGAATAATGACTCGGATACACAATTTTTATCACAAAATAGATATGCCTGCCTTAGTGAGACAACTATGGCGGCAAATGACGAACATGATTTTCTAGAGGTACAAACAAGGAAGCGTACCAGGGTAAATACCGACGGACAAAGTGGACAGAATGTTCAAATCATTACTCAGAGTGATTATGAAAATCTCACAATGGATAAGAAACTGTCAGTTTTGTTCTCACATGTAAATACAATCGGTCACAAGGTAGATAATTGCTTGTTATTGCACCAGAAAGTTCAAGAGTTAGAAACTTCACTTTCCGATCACGACTTTCGTCTGATATTATTAGAATACAAGTCGGTGGATCTTGAAGCCGGGAGTAGGCGTAACAACCTTATATTCGGCGGTATATCTGAGCAACAGAATGAGAACTGTCACACAAGAATTGCTCATTTCCTCCGTGATCACCTAGGTATATCTCCCTGTCCTGAAATTCCTCGAGCACACCGTCTAGGCAAGTTTCAACGTGATGCAACACGCCCAATAATTGTTTACTTCCTTGATTACAGAGACACTGAGTACATTTTATCTAACGCAAACAAGCTCAAGGGTTTGGATTTTAATATCAATCGTGACTATCCAAAAGAGATAGTCAACGCTAGAAAGCTCCTATGGCCCGACTACAAGCAGCTCCGTGAAGCTTATCCGAGGAGTAAAATAAGCATTGTTTTCCCTGCCAAATTGGTAATGGATGGACGTGTTGTTTCGGATATGTTCCCGCACTGGAATACTGTCATGCAAGGTAACAGAATATCTACCAGTCAAACTGTGTTGACAAACATTCCAACTACGCAACGACAACCTGATAATCCCATGTTTACAAACAATCCTCCCATTCATCATTCACAAACATCCCCTCGAGATACTCGTGCGCAGTCAACCACGCTGAATTCCATAAATACACATTACAGTGGCCTTGTGCGTAGCAACAGTTCGGCATCGGTAAATGATCCATCAGCCCCTCACAGATCAAGGAGACATGAATCGCTATTCCCGCATCGAGCTAGGCGGCACCATGGTCACCCGCCAATTACATCTCGTGTACCAGTATCACAGTCGGCGTCTATGGCACAGACGGGGCAAAGTTTTCAGCGTCCCTGGACGTCGCAGCCGGCCCCGAATAATTCCAATCACAGTAAAGTGAATAACAATTTATCTAACAGTGTCATAAACTCCAGTCAAACGTCTCAGGTGACTACCTCTACTTCTCACTCTTCGAGCTCTGTGAACAATATTCCCGCACAGTCCCCGAATCCTGTGACTTCCAGCTAGGCCAATGGGGAGAAGGACTCTATCTTGGAACTGAAAAATAAAACTCAAAAGTTATGTTCACTGAACGTAAGTGGATTGAAAAACCGTTTAAATTATCCTGATTTCCTAGAATTTGTCCAAACATTTGACATTTTTTGTGTTTCTGAAACTCACATTGATTCTACTGATACTGCTGAAATGGCTGGTTATAACTTTATTCCTAAACATAGAATGCAAGCTTTCAAGCGTAAGTCGGGAGGCATTGGTATATATGTTAGAAACAATATCGCACCGTTTATTGATGTAATACCAAATGATTCTGAATACATATTATGGATCTCTATTAAAAAAGAATTTACTCATCTTGACGAAAATATTATATTAGGTGCTGTTTATTTACCACCCGAAAACTCTGGGTTTTTTTGTTGTTTTTTACGGATGACCATTTTAATAGTTTTGAAAATGAGATTTCACAGAAATGCAATGATTACAAATATGTTTATTTAGCTGGTGACACAAATAGTCGAACTGGCACATTACGCGATTATATTCGATCCGATTCGCACTTGAATGAGATTCTTGATATAGATCTAGATCTTCAGGCTCAACTTGATAAACATATAGTTCTTCAAAATCAAGGTATTCCACTTAATAGAGCGTCTATGGACAATCGGTCAAATACCCATGGATTCCGACTGATAGATATTTGCAAAAACAACAATATTTTTATTTTGAATGGAAGACTGTTCTCAGATCATAATAAAGGAGTTTTTACTTTTAGGGATAAATCAGTTATAGATTATGAGATTGCTTCCGCTGAATGTTTTCAAAACATAACCGATTTTGAAATTTTGGAAACAGATACACTATTTTCTGATGGGCATAGTGCATTATCATGGGAAATCAATATTTCAAATAATCAAAATTTTATTGAAAATACTCGTTTACACAGTAGACCCTCAGCATGGAAACCTGAAATGGAAAATGTCTTTAAGCAAAATATTGACGTTCAGAAAATTAATATGTTAAATCTACAATTTAATACTTACCCCGTATCTCAGGAAACCGTGGACAAGATTACAAACGAGCTCCAGTCAATTTTCCAATCCGCTTCTCTGTTAACATATCCTAGTAAAAAAACAAATACAATTTAACAATAATAGTAAACCTTGGTTCGGCCCAAAATGTTATCAGGCTAGAAAAAATTACCATAATGCAAAGGATGAATACATAAAATCCAGATCTAATGATAATAAGCTAAGACTGCGAAATGCAAGTAAACTCTACAAAAGAACGATGAACTTTTACATAAAAAGGTACAAAGATAACAAATCTAAGACTCTAAGAACATTAAACGAAAAGAGCCCGAAGCTATATTGGAAATTCCTCAACAATTTGAAGCCGAAAGGAAAAGATACCCCAACACCTTCTATTCAAGAATTTTATGAACATTTTAAGGCCATCAACATTAATACGATAAATGATGACAGGTTTACCGACGAATTAATAACAAGTCAGCACTCAAATTTAATACTAAATTCAAAAATTACCGAGGCTGAAATATTAAAATGCATAGTGAAACTCAAGAACTCGAAAGCACCCAGCCCAGTTGACAATATTATAAATGAATATATTAAAGCAACAAAAGTTAGGTTATTACCAATATATTGTAAACTTTTCAATTGTGTTTTTGATACTGGTTTTTTTACCAAATTCATGGTTGGAGGGGATGATACTGCCGATTTATAAAAATAAGGGTGATGCTAAAGACCCAAATAACTACAGGCCAATTACCATCCTAAGTTGTTTGGGCAAACTGTTCACTGCTGTGCTAAATCAATGACTTACAAATTTCTTAGAAAGCAACAATATTTTTTATGAAAATCAAGTTGGTTTTAGAAAAGGATACTCGTGCTCTGACCATATTTTTACTTTGTATGCCCTGATCGAAATTTGAAACAAAGAAAGCAAAAAATATTCTGCTGTTTCATAGATTTTTCTCAGGCTTTCGACAAAGTGTGGAGGGCGGGCCTTTGGCAAAAGCTTTTGCAAAACTCGGTCAATGGGAAATTCTTTACAGTCATTACAAACATGTACAAAACTATTAAATCATGAGTTTCTCTAAAAGGCTCACTTTCACCTTTCTTCATGTCCGATATAGGAGTAAGACAAGGCGAGAATCTATCCCCTGTTCTTTTTTCATTGTTTTTAAACGATCTACAATCAAATATGCATATAAATGGTTCAGTAGTTGTAGAGCTCAAAGATCCAATTGACTTAACATTATGGCTTAAACTCTTGATCTTACTCTACGCTGATGATACCGTTTTACTACCAGATTCACCGACTGATTTCCAAAACAGCTTAAACTTGTTTAACAACTATTGTAATAACTGGCATCTCAATATCAATTTGGAGAAAACGAAAATACTGATTTTCGGAGCAAGACAATTTCAAAATTTTGACTTCAAAATAGGAGATCGCCAGATTGAAATTACGAACAATTATCATTATTTAGGTTTAACATTTTCGAGCAATGGTTCTTTCTTAAAAGCTCGCAAACATTTAGCTGAACAAGCAAATAAAGCCCTACATCTATTATTCACTAGAGCAAACAATGCCGAACTTCCTATTGATCTTGTTATTAAACTGTTTGATCACACTGTTCTTCCTATTCTGACGTACGGGTCTGAAATATTTGGCTTTGAAAATGTAGAAATATTAGAAAAGGTTCACAACAATTTCCTTAGAAAAATCACTAATGCTAGAAGATCTACACCAATGACATTTCTGTACGGGGAACTTGGCAGATGCCCTATCTCAATAATTATTAAGAGCCGAATGATTTCATTTTGGAACCGACTTATCCTAGGCAAAGAACAAAAACTCTCGTTTCAAATTTATAAGTATATAATAAATCAGCCGAATATTAACGTTAAATGGTGTAATAAAATTAAAGAAATACTAAACTCCGTTGGTCGTCCTGATCTGTGGCAAAACCAGTTCCAAATCAATCAAAAATATATCAACCGTCAAGTTAAGCAGAATTAATCGATCAGTATAAGCTGTTTTATGTTGAATGAATGTCAACACAATTGTGAAGGCAACTCAACAAATGGTTCTATTCCAAAGTTTATTGCATATATTTACAAGCTAGTATGTTGGCATGCTTAAATCTCTATATCAAGTGAAGTTTATGGCGCACGAAAAGGCTCAAAAGTAAATTGAAGGTGCACCTACATATAAAATTACCGGTGCACCTGTAAATTTATGCGTTGGACGTATAAATTTACGCGATGGACGTATAAATATACAGGTGCACCCATAAAATACAGGTGCAACGCCTTTTCAAATAGCGGTGCACCTACATGTTTAAACGTCCATCGTATATATTTATACGTCCATCGCATAAATTACCGGTGCACCTACATTTCAATTTTGACCCTTTCGCTATTTATACCCATACTAATGATAGCCATCAAAATTTGTCTTACATTCGCCATTTTAAATTCTTGCAGTGTTGACGATATGTTGAAAGTTGTAGTGAATGTTTACTTGATATAAATGCTTAAATTGTTAATTTACTTTGAAAATATTAAAAATTTGTTAATAATTTTAGAGCACAAATATAAAAATAAAATATAAATTAACAATATTTCAATTTAAAACTATTAATATTTCAGCAAATTCAACTGTATGAACCAAGGGTTGTGATTGGTTGATCATTTTAATATTGCCGGTGCACTTGTAAGTTAGCGGCGCACCGGTAATTTACACGATGAGCGCATAAAATTTATACGATGGACGTATATTTTTATCGGTGCACCGCTATTTTACAGGTCCATCTTCAATTTTCAAAAGTGATGCACCGCTAATTTACAGGTGCACCTGTAATTTTATACGTCCATCGTGTAAATTTACACTTCCAACGTATAAATTTACAGGTGCATCGGCAATAGGAAGGATTCACAGGTAGCCAATATGCTAAAAATAGATTCCCTAATAAGAACTGACCTTAGCAACCGTTGCTAGCGGTACAAATTTTGTATCACTTGCATGAAGTTACTATAGATTTGCATGTGTTTAGTTATGGATCTGCAACCAAATTCTTCTAAAAAATACTCTGGTAGGACATAACATTGTTGCTATCGTGTTTGTAAAAGTGACTCAGGTATGCAGACAAAGATGACCTGAAAGATGTATTTTTTATACCCTTTCCAAAACCAAAAACAAATGAACAGAAGTGCAAAAAGTGGATAAGAGCTTGTGGTCGGGAGTATTATACTATTGACAAAGTGAAAAATTGGACATATATATGCAGTAAACATCAATGGAAATAATAATGTCCTTCCCTCCCCCAGCTTCAATGCATGACCTGCAACTGAAAAACAAAAACAGCAACACTGAACAATATATTTAATTACTACACTTGATTAAGTATTATCTCAATTACTGGTATCAATAGCTACATATTAAATAACCAGGGATCTTCATTTTACAATATTGATCACATAAATATACAGATAAGATCAGCCATGATACAATCATACAGACATGAAACTGCACCTGTTTCTGACTACCTCGAGCTCAAGATTATGTAAATGTATGCTTACACTGCTGCTTGATATGAAAATTTTATTTAGTATTAAAATTTATTATTCTATAACATAACAGATGCATTTCAATGATTTTGTTTTAAATATTATTAAAAGAATCAAACAAAATATACCATGCTACCAAACAGCCATGTTTCTCAACTGTAAACAAAGGAAATAAATAAAGTTTTTGTTGAATTCCTGTCAATTAATTCTTGCCTTTTTACTGACAAATTTAAACCTCGACACTGTAACCAATATTTTAATTCAACATTTGAATGCTCAGCAATGTCAGATGAGCGAAACTTAGCTCCAGGTACATCATTTTCTGTTAAATTTACAGCAAATATCTTATCACAAGCAGCCATTGTTTACACTGTGTTGTACCACATGTGTATCACATGGTACAGATAACACTAATTGATGACGTAGTTGTGAATCCTTCCTATTGTTACCTTTTGAGCCTTTTCGTACGCCATAGAAGTTATATGGTGAAGGAAGCGCTCACTGCGGGCCGCCTCCAAAGTCACGTGATCGGTCAGTTAAAGTCTGTTTCAATGATAGAACATCTCCCTCGCTATGAATGAAGTGAGAATTCAGCATCCTGCAACATAATATTTACATAATAAATCAATAAGGTAATAATTAATGCAGAAACAAGCAATGATAATATTGAATCACTATTTAACTGTATGGCATCAATGAAATAATCTTCCACATACTGATGTATATTGTTTATACGCGATCACGTTTATTGATTATCCCATTCATTGCTGTAGAAGCGCTCATTCTGTTTTACGACTCTTCCAGACCGTGTTACATAAGGGGATTTGGGAGCTGGGATATTCGTGTTTACATTTGAGAGGTTATCTTGACTGGAGATATGGGGTTCAGGTGGGGGATTTTGGAGAATGTTAAGGTCGGAATGTGATATGCCTGAAACGTTCTCGTTTGTTTTGTGCAATGCTCTGCGGTTTCTGCGATAGACCTTTCCATCCCTAGTTTGAACTGTAAATGACCTCATGTCATTTTTTCCTACAATTTTAGCGGAAACCCAGATTCTACCCATCTGCACTCTAACTGAGTCATTAAGGTGTAAAGGCTTTAATTGCCTTGCTGTTTTGTCATAATTTTGTTTTCGGGATGACTGAACTTGTTTTGAGTTTTCTTTTATCCTCTGTGAATTTACAGTTTTGGGACAAAGTGCTTTATTTGTAACGGGCAAAATTGATTTGGTTCTGCGACTATGTAACAGCTGTGCTGGGCTATAGCCACAATCCAGAGGTGTATTGCGGTACTCTAGCAATGCAAGATATATATTGGTTCCACTGTCTTTCGCTTTTTTCATCAATTTTTTTTGCGATCCCTACGCTACGCTCTGCTAAACAATTACCCTGAGGGTGGAGTGGGGACGACGTTTTATGTTGAAAGTTCCAATATTGTACGAAATCAGCGAACTCTGAGCTTGAAAATTGGGGCCCGTTGTCGCTATGGAGAATGTCGCAAATGCCGTAACGTGCGAAATGTGTCTGTAATTTACGTATTACGGTAATAGCTCTTGTGTCCGGAAGGTAATCAATTTCAAAAAATCTTGAGTAGTGGTCTACAGTGAGCAAGTAGTTCTTGTCGTCAAAAAAGAATAGGTCTGTAGACAAGACTTGGTATGGTCTGTCTGGGAATTCTGAGGTGATCATAGGCTCTTTTGCATTCGAATCTCGGTGCGTGAGACAAATGGGACATTGCAAAATATGCTCCGTTATTTGATTTTGCATTCCGGGCCAGAACAGCGAGTCTTTAGCACGTTGTAGGGTTTTGATTACTCCTAAGTGACCTGTGTGCACCTGTTTGATCATTTCTTGCTGTAATGATTTAGGAATAAGGAGTGTCTGACTGTTATGCATACATGCTATTATGTTTGATCTCTTGCTAGAACTTTCTAGTATGTAGCTAGGAAAGGGTTAAGTCATTGTGGAAGTTTTTTCAATATGCATATAAACATATATGCTGTTTGCTATTATTGATTTTTCAAGATTGTTCTAGAATATACATGTACCGTAAGCTGTTCTATATTTAGACATGGAAAAACACTATGCTTTATGTAATCATTTAGCATGATAAATATAGACTTGTTGGTATATTCTGGAAGTATATTTGATGGAGAAATTGTCTGAAGGTTCTAGAAGCTTCTCTGGTAATATATATAATCGGATATCTGAAGCTGTTTTTGTTGGCATTCACGGATATAATTAATAAGTTTATAACTTTTAAAAGAAGATTATTCAACAAACGTGTTGTGATTATTTTGGCTTACTATATTGGAACTTCTGGACTTTCGGACAGTGATTTCAAAGTGATAATTCAGGATCAGAGGACTATAACATTTAAATATTGAACAAACTGTGGACAATTTAGGATTTTACTTTGAAATTGTGTGGAGATATAGCTATATAAGGTATTGTAAATTTCACTTGTTTGTTATTGTTTGTTTAATAAAATATATTTTTGTAATACTTGCTGTTGGTGATCATTCTGTTCGAATACCTGGTCGTAACAGAATTTGGGGGCTCGTCCGGGATCTGAACATTTTTTTTCACACAAATTTAATTGTCGTATTTAACCCTTTGAAAGTATTTCTTATAAATTTATACATAATTCTTGTAGTCAGCAGCAAGTAATCATGAGTTTTGAAATAGAAGCTTTTGAGAGTTCTCCCTCCCAGGAGATGTTAGCATTGGCTAAAAAGACTGACTTGCTCAATCTTACAAAACATTATGGTTTAGCTGAAGCTAAATCTTCTATGCGCAAGCAGGAAATTATGAACATTTTGATTGACTTTCTGATTGATGAAGAAATAGTAGACGAGTCTTATCTTGCTTTGAAAAAAGAAGTATCCTCCTCACATGAATCAAAGTTAGATGAATTAAGATTAAAATTACAATTTGATTTGGAAAACAAAAAATTAGAAATGGCATTATTGAGAGAACAAAAAGAAAAAGAAATGGCATTATTGAGAGAACAAAAAGAAAAAGAAATGGCATTATTGAGAGAACAAAAAGAACAAGAAATTGCATTAGAAAGAGAGAAGATAACATTAAATAGAGAACAAAAGGAAAAAGAACTTTCATTAGAGAGAGAAAGGTTAGCATTTGAAAGAGAGAAAGCTGAAAGAGATTCGCATATAAAGGAATTCGAAATTCAAGAAAGAGCACGTCAGTCCGAGGCCGCACGCACTGATGTTACAAAATATTTTAAAGCAATACCACCATTTCAAGAAAAGACAGTAGATGACTATTTTGTTTCATTTGAAAAAGTTGTTGAAAAACTGAAAGTTGACAAAGGGCAGTGGACTTTGCTTTTATCAACTGTTCTTGTTGGCAAAGCTGCTAAAACATACAATTCTCTGTCTGTTGCTCAGACTTCTGACTATGAGTTAGTTAAAGAATTGATTCTTAAGGCGTATGAGCTTGTTCCGGAATCTTACAGGCAACGTTTTAGGAACTGCCGGAGAGAATCTGGGCAAACTCATGTAGAATTTGCAAGAGAAAAGGAAAAATTATTTGATAGGTGGTGCACATCTAAGAAAATTGACAAAGATCATGAACGTCTGAGACAACTTATGCTAGTAGAAGAATTCAAAAACTGCATTCACTCTGATATAAAAACTCACATAGATGAACGCAAAGTTGACACTTTAGAAGAAGCTGCAAAGTTGGCAGATGAATATGCATTGACTCACAAGAATATATTTTCAAATAAATCAAAGTCCAGTTTTGATAGTTCTAAGCCAAACTATGGTGGTAAATATGGACCATCAAATTCTTTTGATAAATCAGGGTCACAGAATTCTAATGAAAACTCTGGATCACCTGATAGTTCAAGTGTGTCGAAATCAAAGCCAACCAATGACACAAAACCTCAGTCCCCTTTGCCAGAAAAGCTTTGCAATTATTGCAAGAAACCGGGACATGTTATTTCTGAATGTTTCAGGTTGAAACGCAATCAACAACGTCGTGAGACAGCCAAACCGACTGGGCTCACTACTTCAAGGTCAAGACCCAATTCTTTTGTCAGAGTAAATGACAGTTCTATGTTCAAAGAGCCAAAGTCTGACTCTACTATGGAGATTTTTGAGCCATTCTTAACAGAAGGTTCAGTTTCACTGTTAGGTGATTTATGCCCACCTACCCCTATTAAGATTTTAAGAGATACAGGGGCTTCCCAATCTCTTATTTTAGCAGATGTTCTGCCTTTTTCAGAAGACTCCTCTTCAGGAACAAGTGTCCTTATTCAGGGTGTAGAGTGTGGATTTAAAAATGTTCCACTCCATAATATCCATTTAAAATCAGATTTGGTTACTGGGACAGTTTTTGTGGGCTTGACATCTTCATTACCTTTTAAAGGTGTTCATTTGTTACTAGGCAATGACCTAGCAGGGGACAAGGTTAGGGTAGATCCTATTGTAACTGACACTCCTTCAGTAGATCAATCAATTGATCCAGTTGAGCAGGAAATGCCTGATCTTTATCCTTCATGTGCAGTTACTAGGGCTATGGCAAAGAAAGCCGTTCAGAATGACAATTCAGACCTTGACTTATCTGACACTTTCATAGGTCAGTGTTTTGATAATGAGATTAAACAATCTCTTACTTCTTGTCTGCCTGAAAGCAAGACAGACGTTTCTACGTCTGAAAGTCATTTCATTTCTGAAACAAATCATGACCAAAATTCTAGGTCACAACTTATCTCAGAACAATTAAAAGACCCTGAGATTTCAAAATTATTTGATAGGGCTGTAAATGAAGAAGAAGCTTCATTAAACCCTGTATGTTACTATACCAAAGATGGTATTCTCATGAGAAAATGGCGTCCGCCAGATGTTCTTGTTGATGATGAATGGGCTGTAAAACATCAGATAGTTGTTCCAAAGTCTTTTCATTTAGATATTCTGAGTCTAGCTCATGACACGCCCATGTCAGGTCACTTAGGTGTAAATAAGACTTATCAGAAGATACTCAATCATTTCTATTGGCCTGGCCTGAAAAGTGATGTCTCAAAATTTTGCAAGTCATGTCATACATGTCAAATGGTTGGTAAACCAAATCAAACAATTCCAAAAGCTCCATTACAGCCTATTCCAGCCTTTGCTGAACCATTCAGCCATATTATTATTGACTGTGTAGGTCCTTTGCCCAAGACAAGGTCTGGGAATGAGTATTTGCTTACAATTATGTGTTCCTCAACACGATTCCCTGAAGCAATACCTTTAAGAAATATAAAAGCAAAATCTATTGTCAAGTCTTTGACTAAATTTTTCACTCTTTTTGGACTTCCGAAGTCTGTGCAATCAGATCAGGGGTCAAATTTTATGTCTGGTCTATTCCAACAAGTGATGTATGAGTTGGGAATAAAGCAGTACAAGTCATCTGCTTATCACCCAGAAAGTCAAGGTGCTTTAGAAAGATTTCACCAGACTCTGAAGAATATGATCAGATCATACTGCTTTGATTCTGAAAAAGACTGGGATGAAGGCATACATTTACTTTTATTTGCAGTCAGGGAATCTGTTCAGGACTCGCTAGGGTTCAGTCCCTTTGAATTGGTGTTCGGTCACACTGTTCGGGGACCACTCAAATTGATGAAAGAAAAGTTTCTTTCAACTGACTCTAGTCCATTGAATTTACTTCAGTATGTCTCAAATTTTAGGCAAAAATTATCATCTGCTTGTGAACTTGCAAAAAGCAATCTCAAACAAAGTCAAAACAAAATGAAAGCAAGGTATGATGAACAAGCAGTTGAAAGATGCTTCAGTCCTGGAGATAAGGTTCTTGCATTGTTGCCTGTCCCAGGAAAACCTTTGCAAGCTAGATATTGTGGACCTTACACTGTAGAGAAAAAACTGAGTGATTTGAATTATGTTGTCAATACACCTGGGAGGCGAAAACAAAATCAATTATGTCATGTTAATATGTTAAAACCATATTTTGATAGAGATAACCTTCTCAAACCAGTAAATTTAGTGCATTCTACTTCACACAATGATGTAAAAAAGGACAGTAAAGACACTGAAAACTCTGATCCTGGTTCGGCGAAATTGAACAACTCCGACATCCTGAACAACCTTGACCAGAAACTCCAGCATCTTGAGCCTGAAGAAAGGGAAGAACTGAAGACACTCATCTTGGAGTATAAACATTTATTTCCGGATGTTCCGTCAAGGACTGACAAAATATTCCATGATGTCGTCGTTGAAGACTGTACACCTATAAAACAGCATCCATATCGCTTGCATCCAGAAAAGCAAAAATATCTACAAAAGGAGGTGGAATATCTTCTTGAAAATGACTTAATTGAGAAAAGCCAAAGTGACTGGAGTTCTCCGTGTATACTTGTGCCGAAACCAGACAAAACCTACAGAATGTGTACAGACTTTCGCAAAGTGAATGCTGTGACTAAAACTGATTCGTTTCCTATACCAAGGATTGATGACTGTATAGATAAAGTTGGACATGCCAAATATGTGACAAAAATTGACCTTTTAAAAGGCTTCTGGCAAGTTCCACTAACTGACAGAGCCAAAGAGATTTCTGCTTTTGTGACACCACACGGACTTTACCAGTATAAAGTTATGCCGTTTGGGATGAAGAATTCTCCTGCAACCTTTCAAAGGCTCATGAACATGGTCATTTCTGGTCTAGAAGGTTGTGATGTGTACATCGATGATGCCATCATCCATGCAGACCTGTGGGACGACCATCTACAACTCATCAGGGACTTCTTCGACCGACTGACAGAAGCCAAGCTGACCATCAACCTCACCAAGAGTGATTTCTGCCATGCTTGTGTGACATTTTTAGGACATACCGTAGGACATGGTCAAGTTAGACCAATTGAAGCAAAAGTGAAAGCTATTTCTGAATTTCCTGTACCTATTGGGAAAAGACAACTGATGCGATTTCTTGGTATGGCCGGTTATTACCGAAAATTTTGCCAAAATTTCTCCACAATTGCAGAACCTTTGACAAATTTGTTAAGAAAGGGTAAAAGGTTTGTGTGGAGTGATGACTGTCAAATAGCTTTTGACAAATTAAAAGCCATACTCAAGAGTGCACCAGTACTCTTAGCCCCAGATTTTGACAAAGCATTCAAATTGGCTGTTGATGCCAGTGATGTAGGGGCAGGTTCTGTTCTGCTACAGGAAGACAGCAAAGGAGTAGATCATCCTGTATGTTATTTCTCAAAAAAGTTCAATCAACAACAGAGAAATTATTCAACAATTGAAAAAGAGTGTCTTGCTCTGGTACTTGCTATTCAACATTTTGAAGTATATTTATCTTCATCTACTTCTCCAATTGTTGTCTTCACTGACCATAATCCTCTGAGTTTCTTAAACAAAATGAGGAGCAAGAATCAGCGCCTTCTGCGATGGAGCCTGATGCTACAGGAATACAATCTTGACATTAGGCACATCAGAGGGAAAGATAACATTATTCCTGATGCTTTGTCTCGTTCGTGAATATATATATATATATATATTGAATTGTTTGCTGGACTTGTATTGATGCTGTATTGTTATGAATGTTTATATTTATGATGTCATTTCACTGTTGATTGCTTATGATATGGAGATGTCAATTTTGTGAACAAAGAAAATTTTATATTCATAAAATTTTCTTTTCTTCAAGAGGGGAGGTGTTATGCATACATGCTATTATGTTTGATCTCTTGCTAGAACTTTCTAGTATGTAGCTAGGAAAGGGTTAAGTCATTGTGGAAGTTTTTTCAATATGCATATAAACATATATGCTGTTTGCTATTATTGATTTTTCAAGATTGTTCTAGAATATACATGTACCGTAAGCTGTTCTATATTTAGACATGGAAAAACACTATGCTTTATGTAATCATTTAGCATGATAAATATAGACTTGTTGGTATATTCTGGAAGTATATTTGATGGAGAAATTGTCTGAAGGTTCTAGAAGCTTCTCTGGTAATATATATAATCGGATATCTGAAGCTGTTTTTGTTGGCATTCACGGATATAATTAATAAGTTTATAACTTTTAAAAGAAGATTATTCAACAAACGTGTTGTGATTATTTTGGCTTACTATATTGGAACTTCTGGACTTTCGGACAGTGATTTCAAAGTGATAATTCAGGATCAGAGGACTATAACATTTAAATATTGAACAAACTGTGGACAATTTAGGATTTTACTTTGAAATTGTGTGGAGATATAGCTATATAAGGTATTGTAAATTTCACTTGTTTGTTATTGTTTGTTTAATAAAATATATTTTTGTAATACTTGCTGTTGGTGATCATTCTGTTCGAATACCTGGTCGTAACACTGACCTCTGAAAATTAAGCCGTCTTCGAATGACAGCTCGTCTCTGTGATTCCAGTATTCAGTGATTTCGGGGTCACAGTCTGACCTAGAATCCGGCCAGCCGTCTAGTATAGTCTTTTTCAATATGCGCATGTCACGTACTTCTCGAATTTCTAGGCGGATTATTTCCAGACGTCTGTCGGTAACGTTAAGTTGTTTTCTGATAGAATGAACATGGGTGTCTATGCCGTCGACAAGCGTCGGGTATGTGTCATTGACTGAGTGTCTTGACAAGAAATCGGAGACAGGGATATCTTTTCCGCGAACATGTTTGACCGTAATATCGTACTTCTGTAGCGACAGGAGTAACCTTTGTAGTCTTGGAGGGGCTGCCGACAGGGGTTTTTTCATTATAGCCGATATGGGTCGGTGGTCACTGTGAACTATCACATGCCTACCGTATGTAAATTGATGAAACCGCTTGCAACCAAAAGCGATAGCAAGGAGTTCGCGCTCAATGTTGGCATAAAGCTTTTCACTAGAAGTCAAGCTTTTGGATGCGTAAGCAATTGGCCTGTCCCTTTGCCAGAGAGAGCAGCCAAGGCCATTTTGAGAAGCATCGCGTTTTAAGATTAGGGGCTGTTTGGGGTCATAGTAACCAAGAACTGGTGCACTTGTTATGATTTCTTTGACCTTTTCAAACGCGCGCGTTTGTGGGTCATCCCACAGAAATTCCACATCTTTCTGCAGGAGGGACCTTAAGGGAGTTGTGACCTCTGCAAGGTTTGGGGCGAATTTGGAAAGGTAGTTTATCATGCCGAGAAAAGTTTCCAATTCTGTTCGAGAATTAGGTTTGTTTAAACGGGTGATTGCGTCAATTTAGGCAGTGTCGGGTTTGAGGCCCTGACTAGAAATAATATGCCCAAAGAAAGGGACTTCTTCGGCACCGATAATGCATTTGTCTGGGTTGAATTTAACCCCTTTTTCTCGTGCACTGTTGAGCGCGTTACGCAAGTTCGCGTCATGTTCTGACCTTGATCGACCATGTATGAGAATGTCATCAACTATTGCGTGAATTCCGGGCAGGTTCTCAAAGATTTAATTGCATTTTTGCTGAAAGATGTCACCTGATGATGTTATGCCAAATGGGAGTCTTAGGTACCTGTATCTCCCAAAAGGTGTACTGAACGTTGTTAGGAGAGAGGAAGCGTGATCTAATTTCACGCTGCAGTAAGCGTGCGTGATGTCTAGAATGCTAAAGTGTGTTGCGCCCGATAGATCGGACGTCACGTCGTCAAGTGTAGGCATTGGGTAATGCGGTCTACGAATTGAGTCATTTAGGGCTTTTGGATCAATGCAGACCCTAAGTTTGCCTGTTTTTGGCTTTTCCACTAGCACGATGGAATTAACCCAGTCGGTGGGCTCGGTGACCTTTGTTATAATTCCGTCTTTGACCATGCAGTCAAGCTCATTTTTGGGGCGGGGCTTGAGAGCTTCTGGAACTTTGCGCGGGGGGTTTACCACAGGGATAGCATTTTTCTTTAAGTGCAACTTTGCGACTCCTGGAATTTCCCCTATCCCATTAAAGAGAGTTTTGTATTGTGACATAACGACTTCCTTGGTCAAGATCTGAGGCTCATTAGGGGTGATCTCTACAGAATATGTCAGTTTGGTAAGGTTAAGGTCGAGCGACGACCTAAGGCCAAGCAGGGGCTGAGAGTTATTTTCCACAACATAGAAAGTTGTGACGATCTTGTTTGATTTGTGTGAACAAAGCAGTTGTACTTTTCCAAGAACTTTGATAAGATCGCCTGAGTAAGAGGTTAACCTACTATCCGGGGGTTCTAAAGTGTGATTCACCTGGAGGTTTCTGAATATTTCGCTTGAGATTATATTAAACTCACTGCCTGTATCAATTTTGAATTTTATCGGGGTTTTGTTAGTGCCAAGACTGACAAAGGCAAAGGCGCGGTCTGGAAGGTGGGAAGAATGAGCACTTACCATGTCAATGCAATAATCCGTATTGTATTGTCCATTGCCACAATATTCACTCTCATTTTCACTATAAGCCCTGTCACTCATAGAATTGGTGTCAATGTTGCACACAGATTTCGGTTGTGATCTGCAAACGTTAGCAAAGTGGTTTAGTTTGCCGCATTTTCGGCACTGTTTTCCGAATGCTCGGCAGTCAGATTTGTTAGGTCCGTGGAACTTGCCACAGTTGCCGCATGATTGTTGTTGCTGTCGCTGCTGCTGCTGCTGCTGTGGGTGGTGTCGTGTTGGCGCTTGCTGTTGTAGGTGATGTCGTGGTTGTTGTTGTTGTTGTATGTTTCGTCTATGTTTCGAAATGGCATCCACGGGCGATGACGATGCTGACGACAAAGCCTGATTTTGTGGCGATTGAATGTTCATTGACGCCATTTGTTTCTGGCAGTATTCATAACTCTGCGCAATTTGTAAAGCTTTGTCAAGGGTAAGTTTCTCCCCCTCATTAATTAGTTTTTCGCGGATCCTTGAATCGTTCGTGCCGATGACGAGCCTGTCCCGAATCATCTCGTCCATATTATCACGAAACTGGCAATCCTGCGCAAGAAGTCGCAGCCTGGTGACGAATTTGTCAATTGGGTCCGAACCCTGCACCTCGTTATAGAATTTGAACCGTGCGAATAATGGATTTAGCTTTGGCTGGACGTAAGCTTGAAACTTATCGTAGTGAGCGTTTAGGCTTTTATTCTCTGCATCAGAGAGCCTCCACGTTTGATGCACGTCGCGCCCTTTATCACCAGCCCAGAGGAGCACGTACGCGATTTTTTCCTCCTCAGTTTTGTCGCTCAGTGGACCCTTAAATATGAGTTCAGTGTGTCTTTTGAACCTCTCCCAGGCCTCTGGAAGATTGCTGGATTCCCAGTCCATGCTGGGTGGCGTTATTCCATTCATATTCATTGTCTATAATTCCGGTTTCAGTTAATCACAGAATGTCACACAGGGTTCAATTAAGTTCTGACACCATGTTTTATGTTGAATGAATGTCAACACACAGTGAAGGCAACTCAACAAATGGTTCTATTCCAAAGTTTATTGCATATGTTTACAAGCTAGTATGTTGGCATGCTTAAATCTCTATATCAAGTGAAGTTATATGGTGAAGGAAGCGCTCACTGCGGGCCGCCTCCAAAGTCACGTGATCGGTCAGTTAAAGTCTGTTTCAATGATAGAACATAAGCAATCGTGGCACGAAGAACTTCAAATTTCAAACAAAAGTCGCATTTATTACAGTTTTAAAGACAATCATGAATTCGAAAAATATTTTGTCTTCCTAACAAAACAAGAGTATAATAACCTTTTCAAATTCCGAACAGCAAACCATCACCTTTCAATTGAAACCGGTCGCTATGACGGCACGCCTCTTGACGACAGGAAGTGCTTCTTGTGCAACAATGGTCAAAAAGGCTCGGAACAACATTATCTGTTAGAGTGCAACTTCTTCCAAAATGAACGAGACCGTTACTTAGGAACTTTCCTCGCCCCTGTACATAACCGATCAATGAAAACAATATTATCATCTTTGTCAGCCCAAGTTCTTAAACAAGTATGCAAGTTTGTGCGTATTATTATGGACAAATTCAAACGCTAACTGTCGTATACCAATGCCTCCCCTCACTCTTATTACTTTATGCTGATAACATATACATTGTATTATTGAACTTATCCACTAATTAATTTAACAAACTATTTGGATTAATAAACATACTATTACTTACTTTATATTGATAATATATGTAACATGTGTTGTTTTTTAGCATTTACTAATTAGTTATACAAAATACTTAGATTAGAAGTGTATAATATATACATATTTACCAGCTTACGTGCACTCTCAATCTTTCTTATTTCTTTACCAGACAGTGTCTATAACTGAATGTAAAATCAAAGCACTGAAAGTACTGATGGGTGGCGTTTTAGAGTGATTGTCATGTAACATCATCTATAGATTGTGTGGAGTTTCCTATTGGAGGAGTATGAAGGAACTTTCGGATGGCAGAGCAAAAGTTTGCATGCCCGGCTTCTGCTTTATCAAGTTCTTTTTACCACGGATTTTCGGGCGGATGCTTATATCCAAGACTGAAGTCATTTTGTGCCAGGAAAAAAATATATAATAAGTCAACCTTTGATTTGAAACTTTAAATTGACAATAAAGAAGTGAACACACATGGACAAATAAAAATACTTTAAAAAATGAAATATGCATATCAGGAATGACCACATCCAGCATACACAGCCTCCCCACTCAGCCAAAAAGTAGAGAGGAAAAGAGAAACTATGATATAGTTGCTATTTGCACTATGATTTGAAACAATATTTATTTATGATTAGGAAATAAAAGATATGCAAAAATAAAAATAAAATGACTATAAAACAATTAAAAATAAGTCAGAGCACTGCATCATGTCTAATTAAATTGAAACGCTTTAAACGCTTTGAAGTTTCGTCTAAAGTTACACTTCAAAGCCTTCTTTTTTGTTAGAATGTCATGCTAATTACCGACTAGCTTTTTGGAAACTAAAACTTGTTTGAAAACGTACCGTGTGCAAAAAAGTTGCATCGTGGTTAATGGACGATTTTATTTTTTTTGTTCTTTTCGAATAATATGACTATAAAGCAATTTTATAAATATTAGGCAGAGCACTGCATCAAATCTAATAAATTTTAAACGCTTTAAAAATTCGCCTGAAGTTTACACTTTAAAGCCGTATTTCATTAATATCCATGCTTATTGTTTAATCAAATATCCCTCAAAATTCTGCATGAATGAAATGCCACACCAAGTTTGAGATAAGCTATCATCACCCCATTATTATTCTTGCAATTATCAATGGTAAATGTCCGAATATCCCTTGAATAAGTTATATTTATTATTGTTCCTATCTTGGTTTATCAGTACTAATTACAAGAAAAGCCCTCTGTTGAAAGCTGATCAGTGTATTGCTATTTGTAAACACATACACTGCTGCGAGATAACCTGTTTACCTAATAACAATTGCGCAGCGCCGTCTACCGTCTCATAAACTCAGTGAACTCTCTGGAGGTAAAATGATCGAATTTCACTTTTGGTAACCGCGTTGGACTATATAAGTAGATAGAGACCCAGGTACCATTTTGATCATATGACCAAAATTCACATGTGAAACACTGGGCGGCGTTTTTAAACGCCACCCAAACTCTAAAAATAGGCAAGGTAGAGTTATTAATCTTGCACACTGTACTATCTACTAATGTGCTCTGTCAGTATATGAATTTTGAATAAAACCCCTCAAGTAGTTTTGGAGTTATGCTCCGGACAAAATTTATCAAGTAAATATGATAAAGAGGATAACTCTAAAAATAGGCAAGGTAGAGTTATTGCTTTTTCACACTGCACTACCTACCAATGTGCTCGGTCAGTGTATGAAATTTTAATAAAATCCCTCAAGTAGTTTAGGATTTATGCTCCGGACAAAATTTATCAAGTAATTCTGATAAAGGGGAATAACTCTAAAAATAGGCAAGGTAGAGTTATTGTTCTTTCACACTGCACTCCCTACTAATGTGCTCAGTCAGTGTATGAAGTTTGAATAAAATACCTCTGGTAGTTTTGGACTTATGCTCCGGACAAAATTTATCAAGTAAATATGATAAAGAGGAATTACTCTAAAAATAGGCAGAGTAGAGTTATTGTTCTTGCACTCTGCACTACCTACCAACGTGCTCTGTCAGTGTATGAAGTTGGAATAAAATCCCTCAAGTAGTTTTGAAGTTATGCTCCTGACAAAATTTATCAAGTAAATATGATAAAGAGGAATTACTATTAAAATAGGCAAGGTAGAGTTATTATTCTTGCACACTGCAGTACCTACTAATGTGCTCTGTCAGTGTATGAAGTTTGAATAAAATCCCTCCAGTAGTTTTGGACTTATGCTCCGGACAAAATTTATCAAGTTAATATGATAAAGAGGAATAACTCCAAAAATAGTCAAGGTAGAGTTATTGTTATTGCACACTGCACTACCTACGAATGTGCTCTGTCAATATATGAAGTTTGAATAAAATCCCTCCGGTAGTTTTGGACTTATGCTCCGGACAAAATTTATCAAGTAAATATGATAAAGGGGAATAACTCTAAAAATAGAAAAGGTAGAGTTATTGTTCTTGCACACTGCACTACCTACTAATGTGCTCTGTCAGTGTATGAAGTGTGAATAAAATCCCTCCAGTAGTTTTGGACTTATGCTCCGGACAAAATTTATCAAGTAAATATGATAAAGGGGAATAACTCTAAAAATAGTCAAGGTAGAGTTATTGTTCTTGCACAATGCACTACCTATCAATGTGCTCTGTCAATGTATGAAGTTTGAATAAAATCCCTTAAGTAGTTTTGGACTTATGCTCCAGACAAAATTTATCAAGTAAATATGATAAAGGGGAATAACTCTAAAAATAGGCAAGTTAGAGTTATTGTTCTTGCACACTGCACTACCTACTTATGTGCTCAGTCAGTGTATGAAGTTTGAATAAAATACCTCCAGTAGTTTTGGACTTACGCTCCGGACAAAATTTATCAAGTAAATATGATAAAGGGGAATAACTCTAAAAATAGGCAAGGTAGAGTTATTGTTCTTGCACACTGCACTACCTACCAAAGTGATCTGTCAGTGTATGAAGTTTGAATAAAATCCCTCCAGTAGTTTTGACTTATGCTCCGGACAAAATTGTTTCGGACGGACGCACAGACGCACAGACGCACGGACGCACGGACGAAGGGCATTTCTAATATCCCCTCGCCTTTGGCGGGGGGATAAAAAATATATCAAGTTTGGGTAATCAAACTGCACCTTACCATGCTTTTCGTAAACCAAAGTCGGACATTTTGAATGTAAAGTGGTAAGTTTGTTTTACTTTAACTCATTCTATAAATAACTTTTAAAATTGAGATATAGCTATGAACCTGCTACACATTTTCCGAATCTTTTGGTACCTAGATGGAACCCAATTTACCTTGGACAAGGAAATTGAATCTGCTAGAAATGAGCAAGAAAAGTAGTTTTGTATGTAATATCACTAATAATTGAATTCCATTTTAAATTTCATGTCCCAAGACAATTTGATTTGTCAAGCAAAACACTATTTCGCAGCAAAATGATCGAATCTTACTCATGGTAAAGTGCAGTGCTGAAAAAAGAATTAAATAATTAAAATGTGTAAATACTTTTTACATTACAATAAAGGGCTGTGCACTTTTTATTCACTCGTATTTGGCTTTAAAACTCACAAACATTCTGACACTGTATAACAACGTTAAGTCCGATGCTAGGAGAAATAAATCGACTGCCCACCGTCTGAAGTACTTGGCTTGGTATCAATGTAATGGGGATTTTACATTTAAAAAGAAAAGTTTAAAATGTATTCTTGTCAACTATAGGCAGTAAGTGATATCAGGGTGGGTAATAAAACAATGCATGTTTTAAGCCGGATTCTGATATTGAGGAGTCTCCAAAATGTTACATTTTATTTCTTTAATTGCTCATGTGTCCGTCTTGTGTTTATAGGGTCATATTAGTCAAGTAAACACGACGGCGATATTTTATGCTTAGTTGAAAAAAAAACAACAAGGTTTACTGCACTTTATCTTTTGTATTCAGAGAGAATCGCTGTATGCGAGTTTGCGGAGTGCACCGGAAAGCGAAAACACGAAGATACGATGACGAACACACGAAAACACGAAAGTACGATGACGAAAACGCGAAGATGCGATGACAAACACACGAGATTAATTCGCATCTTCGCTTTTTGTCATCGTATTGTCGTGTTTTCGTCATCGTAGTTTCGTGTTTTCGCGTTTCAGATCCTGTTCTTCACAGGAGAAAATGGCGATGTCCCTAACGGAATTCTGTAGTGTACACATATTCCATGTTTACTTACTGCGTCTACACAGTAATTTGAACCGGCGGGTAAAATTTCGAACAATCGACATCATGGTTTTAAAATAATTATTTAATCTCTATACATAATTCACTTTTCTTAACTAAACAATAATAAACATTTACAATTTTCAAGTTGTTTTTTTAAGTTGATAGAAAAACCCGATTATTTTAGTTTTAACAAGTCACTTATTTTTACATTATTGGATTAATTACAAACATAAAATAAAAAGGAATATATCTTAGATAAACGGCCTTGTCGGAAAAGATTTTCCGTTATATGAAATAATAACGCACTTTATTTCTTTTGATTAACGTATCAATTAAATCATAATAATATTATAAAATATTGGTTAACGTCATGTCGTCATGTGCGGATCCAGAGTGGGTTCTGTGGTGATGCTCAAATTCCGTTTTAAATCAGCAGTATTTAACTTTCAATGAAGTTTTGTCCAGAAATTTGGAAATTATCATTTATCTCGGAAATAAATTCAACAACATAGTAACCAAGTACAACTGTTTAATATTTGGCATAATATGGCCTTGCAGTCGACAATAATCATCAATGTTCAAGTTTGATCAAAGTTCAATGTTAAGTTAATCAATAATCAATCAAATGTTAATCCAATAATTAATCAATCAAATCAGTAATCAATCAAATCAATAATCAATTATCATCAATCAAATCAATTATCAATCAAATCAATTACCAATTAAATGTCAATTAAATCAAATACCAATCAAACGTCAATAAAATCAATTATCAATAAAATAAACAATCCATCAAATGTTAATCAATCCAATTTTGATGGATTAAGTGTCAAAAATTTTTTGCATTCATCAATATTGACTTGTAATCAACATCTCAATGTGGTAGGGAACAATTGTACAAAAAACGGAAACGAATTCATCTTATATCTGTTGGAGATTCCAAACAGTATATATGGATATAAGTGCACAGACAATTATAAGAAAATGTAATTTATCACTGAAGATAAGTTCAAATTTGAAGTTCATATTCTCATGGATTAAGTGTCCAAAATTTCTGCTTTTGCTTTCATCATAATTTGTATTATTATTATTTATATTAGTTCTTTCATGAACACAAACCGGTAAATTTTCCATGAACATGACGAAAAAGCACATTATGCACAGCATCAAAATTTCTGTCGACTGCCTGACGTGGTGTGGTGTCGACCGCCTGACGTGATGGGGGTCTTAACACACAAAAAGAACCGGAGAAACCAGATTGGCTTGATACGGGTGTCGCTGATTTTATGAATTGTCTATTTTCCATTAGCATGACGAAAAAGTCTATTATGCATAGCATATAACATTCTGCCGACCGCCTGTCGTGATGGGAGTCTTAACACACATCAAGAACCGGAGAAACCAGATTGGCTTAATACAGGTGTCGCTGATGTTGTGAATTGTCAAATTTTCCATGAACATGACGAAAAGTCTATTATGCACAGCATCAAATATTCTGTCGGATGTCTGACGTGGTGTGGTGTCGACCGCCTGACATACCTGTAGGATACCTGTAGGATGCTGTAGAGTTCATTGGAAAGGTCATAGACCTTATGAAACCCCTCCTTCTTTGGGTAATGATTTCAAACAAAAGCTTCCCTCTTCAGTCTTCTCAAAAAGTTAGTGGTGATTGGTATATTAATTTTGAAGAATTACAGCTCTGAGCTATATATGTTTTAGTCATTCCACTCGTACATGACATGTTAAAAATGCTGATCAAATAGATTCTTGAATACATTCACATTTTTAGCCAATACTACATGCTGAGGCAGTGAGTTCCAAAAATTAACTATGCGTGCAGGAAACATATTGAGGGTAACGGTTGTCATGTGTCTGGGTTTCTCTAACTTGAATTGATGCCCTCTAGTTGAACTTATGGATAACTTGAATAGGTTTACATAATTATAGTCATCCTCGTATGTTGTTAAGTAATTTAAATGTCTGTGATGCATCTGCTCTTTGTCTTCTAAATTTTAGTGTTGGTAACTTCAGTTCTCTGAGTCTCTGATGATAAGGAAGATCCCGCAGCTCAGGCACAAGACGTGTTGCTCTCATTTGCAAGTTTTCAATGGAGACAATGTCTTTTTTTAGAAAAGGGCACCAAACAACATTAGCATATTCCAAATGTGGTCTTACTAGGGCTGTATAGAGCTTTAGAAATACATGTTTATCCAGAAAACTAAATGTGTTCTTGATTAAAGCCAAGATTGAGTTGGCTTTTTTCACTTTTGATGCTACATGTCTACTGAATTTGAGATCCTTATCAAAAGACACTCCAAGATCGCATTCTTCAGAAACTTGTGCTAGTTCCACACCATTAAGAGTGTATGTATGTTCGGGATTACCATATCCATAGTGAATAACTTTACACTTGTTCACATTAAATGAAAGTTCCCAGTGCTTGGCCCATTCTGATAAATTATCTAGATCATTCTGTAGGGACACATGGTCAGAAGTTGGCGAGTACAGTTTGGTGTCGTCTGCAAACATCTTTATGGTATTCTGAACTATTTCAGGAGCATCGTTCACATAAAGAACAAACATTACTGGCCCCAGAACACTGCCTTGAGGTACACCGCTCAACACGGGCTTTGTTTCCGAAGTGTTACCGTTAACCGATACACATTGAGTTCTATTGTGTAAAAAGTCCTTTAACCATGCCAAGACGGGTCCACTTATACCATATGATTTAATTTTCTTGATAAGGCGATTATGAGCTACTTTATCGAATGCATTAGCTAGGTCTAAATATACTGTATCCCAACATATTCCCTCATCTATGAATCTAGACCAGTCATTTAATACATCAATAAGCTGTAGTTGGCAGGACCTTCCACTTCTAAAGCCATATTGTTCATTGGATATTAACTTGTTTCTCTCTAAATGGGCTAGCAGATGCTTCCGTACTATTTTCTCCATAATTTTACAGACAATAGACGTGAGACTGACTGGTCTGTAGTTACCTGGTTCACTTTTAATTCCTTTCTTAAATAATGGTGTAATCCTAGCTTCTTTCCAAGCAGACGGTAACATTCCTGTATGAATAGATTTGTAAAATATCAATGTCAATGGTTTGGCAAAGCTGTCGGCCAAGGTTTTCAGTAGGTAAGGGTGCATTTCATCAATTCCCATGGATTTGCTTATATCCAGATCCCGGAGGAACTTCTTCACTTCCTCTTCCGTTATAATTATTTCAGATAACTCTTCCTCTACTGGTTTACTTTGGAAATCTGGGACATTGTTCAAATTTTCTTGTGTGAATACAGATGAAAAGAATTCATTCAGTAACTCTGCTTTTTCCTTGATTGTAGATACATAATCCCCAGCCGTGTTCTTCAATGTGGAAACACCAGTCAGGCTAGAAGTCTTACTTTTAACATACCTCCAAAAGTGCTTAGGCTCTGTTTTTGCTTTCTGTGCAATCTGTTTCTCAAAGTCTCTCCTTGCAGTCTTTACTTTATCATTGACCTTATTTCTAATTTGTTTAAAATTTTCATAATCTTCATCTCTCCTACTTGATAAGTATGTAGTCCAAGCAATACGCTTTTCTTTAATAAGTTTTAACACCGCTTGTGTCATCCATAGGGGCTTGATTTTACTGCTTTTCCTTGGTTTCGATAAGGGAACATTCTGTTCAACACATCTGTCATAAACTGATTTAAATTTAGTCCACATAACCTCTATTTCACAGTCACTGAATAAGCCATCCCAATCAGTTGAGTCAAGTTGGTTTGCAAATCCATTCAGATCACATTTATTGTACAAACGCTTTGGTACCCCTGTGTACTCCTGCGAGAACTCACACACAAACTCAAAAAGTAAAGTCACATGATCACTGTTGCCTAGCGACGGTAACACTTGTAGATTCATGATGTCATCTTCTCGCTTTGATAAAATAAGATCCAAGATATTTCTGGTTTGATTCTCTCTACACCTAGTAAACTCACTGACGTGTTGAAACAGGAAATTTCTATTTAAACACTCAAGAAATGCAAATTCAAAATGATTCTCAGAATGCAACGTTGAACAAGTATTCTAGTCAATGTCCCTCATATTGAAATCCCCAGTTATCAGCAAAGCGTCACTTGTTTCACTAGCAATTGTAATCATACGGTTAATAACTTCACAGCTTTCTATATTAGACGGACTTCTATAAATGCATGCTATTTTCACTAATTTTCCATTTGCATTCCAGTCAAGCCAAACTGCATCTGAGTATAACTTACACAAGTCTGCATTTACTCTTACATTCAAGTTTTGTTTGACATATATAATAACTCCACGACCATTATCGTTGCTACAATAGGGTTCAAATCCTGGTATATTGTACAATACTGATGTACACGAGATATTGTCAATATTGTTTTTGGGTAAAACCTCAGTCACAAGAATGATATCTGGGTCCTCAACATGCACCAATACTTTCAGTTCATCTAACTTATTGCGCAGCTGATCAGCATTTGTGTAAACACATTTAATTGTTTTTAAACAGTTAGTGGTATATGAAGAGTTCTTGTCTTCAATAACATTATCATGGTTTAGAGTAAAACTATTACTGCCCCCCGGGTCTGTTTCTTCATTTTGTTGCATTGAATCTACCGAAATAACGCTATCATTGGCACTATGTTCAGAAAATGATGTATCTAAACTTTCACTGTTACTTACAGCATGACTAGTAAACAAAGTTTCTAAACAATCACTGTCCTTGAGATCAATTGGAAAATTGTCTGAACAACAAACTAATGAATTAACACTATTAACTGTTAAACTCTTAACAAATTCAACACTATTTACATTGCCATTTTCACTTTTGCAAAAACTAGTGCCTAGCGGCCTGGCCCCCTGCCAGGTCCGTAGACATCCCTGACCCTTTCGAATTACTCCGATCCCTCTTGTCAACTATTTTCCCTCTCAAGATGGTCAGATTGGGATTATTTTCATCCTTTCTGCGATTTTCAAGCTCTTCCTTTAATTTGATACTTTTGGCTCTCTCTTCTTTGGTCTGGTCTGGTGTTATAAATATACCATTCCACCTACTCACATATACGTCACCATTTTTCAATCTCAACAGCTTCGACGCCCCGAGAATCCTATGTTTAATACTCACTGATTCGACAGTAACTCTCGTTAGTCTAGGTTTCTCACTCCTCGCACCTAATCTCGTAAAGTCAACAATTCTCACATCTGTGCACTTGATAGCTTTAAAGATATCTTTCAGTTTCTCCTGATCATCCTGTCTTCTATCATCAGACCCTGCCGGTGCCTCAGGAACATTATGAAGAATAACATTGCACTTTCTTTCTTCCCTTTCTCTGATAATCCCGATAGCTTTCTCAACTTTTTCTTCAACAACATCATGGGGGTCGTAACACAAAACAGGAACCGGAAAAACTAGATTGGCTTGATACATGAGACGCTGATTTTGTGAATCTGAAAAATACAGAAAAAAGGAGAGCAGACACGTTCACTCAAAAAAAATAAATAAGGGTGGGTGGGTGGGTGCCGTTTTCGTTCCTAGCTTACATGTGCTGATGAAGTCAAAGAATACGTCATCAAAAGATAACTCCAAATGTACTACTAAATCATTCATCATGATTTACGTCCCTTTGTTAAAGCATCAAAATTAATTTATTCCTTCTATAAATGGCATTATCGTCTATAGCCGATAATGCTTACTAACTGCCACAAAAGAATTAAAAATACGTATCATGAATTGCCACTCACGAAAAGCACAGTCCCGAACAAACCCCCTTTCTAGAAATCTTGCAGTTGAGCATGAACGTGTACCTGTAATGATTAAAATAAAGAACTGGGACTTCTGACAAAGAAATCGATTATGTAGCTTGATACCAAGCATGTTAAAATAAGAGTTTTTGTTATATTTATTCACGTAAATCTAATAGAAGAAACGTATTTTAAAATATATTGGCTTTGTTAATACTTTAATCATAATGCATTTATAATTTATTAACTCCAGAAATGAATGAATATTCACTGAAGCGCTTAAAGTTTAGCAATAAAGAAAGTAATATTTTAAAACTGAAGAGAATTTTCTAGAAATTTCTACTGCTCTTATAACGGACTTGATGATAAGAAAGAAAGTTTCACTAACTAACTAACTAACGATCCACACATATAACAATAGCTTCAGCTGATGGACGTTTCGTTCTCAAATTAAGTTTGATTTTGATTAACAGATCTATATTTACATTTTTTGATTTAAGCGTCTTTAAAAACGTAACCTGAGTGTTTGAACAGACCAAACAAGATTTTTGCTATCTTTATTCTTTGCATCAATGGGCTTTAAAGATTGTGTTTTCCTTCTGTAGGTGCCATAAGCTTTTAAATTTCATGGTCAAAAATATGTGTGTGACTTTTATGTTAAAATTACCGATCTCATCATATTTTTGGAAAGAGGCGAGTCTGTGAAAAAAAACAACAACAAAATATTCCCGCTTAATCAAATGTCCAGATTTGTGCAAATGCCACAAATTAAATGAATGATAAAATATAGTATCACTGTACGAAAATTAAAATTATAAAAACTGGTCAGTTTTCATTTTTGCTCAATATATACTCAGCGAAAATAAAAAGTATCCACTTTCCTACAAATAATTTTGTGAAATTGGAAAAGGAAAAAAAATAAAATTCTTTGTTTGAACAAATCTTCATTTTAATAATAATTACAAAGAAATAAAATGTTATTGAAAATCTGCAGTCATAACTTAGTTATCTTTCCCTTTGTAATAATTATAGTTTTAGGAAGAAGTAAGTGATTTTAAACAATATTCACATATTTTGGAATTAAATCAATTTCTTCAGTTCTAAAATCACAAAACATCCATTACAAAAACAAATAGTCCTCGATAAACAATGCTAGAAATCCCAATCATTGCCAATTACCTCCCTTTAAATTGAAAATTTAGTGTTTTGTAATCCATTATTAATTGTTATTCGATGGGCAGTTGCTCAAGACTTGGCCTGGAAGTTTTTTTTCATGAACAATTAAACTTAAAAACACATGAGATTAACTAATAAAACATCATTCAAAGCGTTATTGGTTAAATGAAAATATGTTAATGAGAATGTAAGCATAAACGAGGATACTTTTTATTTTTGTTCAGTATATAAAGGTGGTCAGTTTGAATTTTGACAAAGTCTATCCGTCACAATAATTTCAGCAAATAATACAAATCATAAACAGTGAAACCTGTCTTAGCAGCCACCTTTGAATAGCAACCACCTGTCTTGAACAACCAGTTCGAAAATGACCTAAACTAACATTTTGTTCTAAATTTTTTACTGTCTTTTCACTTTTTGTCACTCCCTTGGGTGGCTGCTAAAGACAGGTTTGACTGTATTCATTATAAAAGTCTTTTAAAATGACGAAAATTAAAACGAGGTCTGTGTAGTATAGAAAGCTATTTTTCTTGTATAAAAAGTTTTGTGTCAATTTTTATTTTTTTTTAAACTAATTAGAAAGAACAATAGGCTTACCATATGTTTTCTTTCACACTTTTCTTTGTAAAGTTAGCTTTAAGAACCAGAAATATCTACACAACAGGGACTTAAATCAATTTACGATGAAATTGTATATTTAAGACCTTTAGAGTCTTTGATAACATGAAAACCAATGGTAACTACGAGCCAACAGGCTTATAGTAATATTTTTATATCTATAAATATAGGTTCAAATAAAAAAACAAACAACTGATCCACTTCAAATGAAAGCGGTAACATATATATTTATCAATATCTATTATATATTTATTGCTCCAACACTAACAGTACTATTTGATGACCATCTTGACAGAAGAACCATACCAAACAAATATTAAGTCATTAGACATTGTAAACCTTTTTATTTTTCATCCACTTCCTATTTTATTTGATACTGATTTTTCAAACGTGGTGCACACATGCACGCACTGGGAAACTGCCCAAGCCTTCTGAAGTAACAAGATAGACCAATATGTTAAATTACAAAACAGACATCACATACTATAAACTCTCATGAAATGCTCTTTATCGTCCTAAAATTGATATGGACAAACATTTGTGAGTTATCAGTCGCCGGTAATAAAATCAACATTTTTCCAAGTAAAGAATTGATTATCAAAAGAGTAGTTAAAATGTTATTGTCATCAAACCTGCCATCTAAAAACTTTGTTCAATTAATGCCTCACGTTTCTACCCAAAGGAATAATAGAGGTCAAAACTTTGTTAAAATCAAACCACTTCCGAACAACATAAAGTCATAATGTATGCTAAAACAAAATAGTTTGAATACCTTTCGATATAAAGTATATTTAAGGAAACAGTTTAAGGTAACAACAATAATCTGTATAAGGTGGATACGGCAATCAAGCGCGCCTACCTTCCGATTCTGCAGGACCTAACTTTGCTATATGAAGTACAGTGTCCAATTTTTACTGTTTATTTTGCTCTGATCTTCTGCCACCGACCGAAACACTTAAAAGCTGAGCAGTTTATGATTGAGGTAATGACATGCTTTCGAAACAACAGCAAATTTAAAACATTTTTATACCAGCATTTTAAACATTCAGGACACCGTTTACAAAATATTTCCGTTCAACCAGTAGAAAAACATACATTTGACAGCGCTGCATCAAGAGCATTTAAAATTAGGGCCAGACTCATTTCGGAACAAAAATGGATAAAAAAATTACAATCTGCATACCCACTTGGTTTAAATGATAATATTTATCAGGAAGGCAACATTTCTAAAAATCCTGATTATGACGTCTTTGAATTACGCAAAAGAAAATCGAGGTCGCATGGAAGCAGAACTAATGGAAACATAAAAAGAAAATCACGTATTCGTTGTTCTATTAATGACCTACATATCATTTTAAAACAATCTGGCAGACACGCTATGCTATCTAGGTTGGCTTCTCTTTCTATATCAAGTCTGCAGAAACTGGATGAGGAAGCCGACGACATCGTCATAAGAACCCATCCTTTTTACGAGGTTGCTAGTCTGATTCAGTGTTATACTCGGCATGTTCTCAGGCCACACACTGACTTGGAATCTGACCATAAAAGACATTTCCTTAAAATTTCTTTTTTAAATAAAGGAATAGATTTTATTGACCTTCCTAGTATATTTAAAGATAAAACAGTTCAATCGGCTGTTCCTAATTATTTTAAGAATACTGAATCGCCTATGGTTTGTTATAAATACAACAAACCAACTAGAAATACAATTTTTAATTACAATAAAATTACCTCTGATTTACAGATCATTGATAATACACCAAAATCTTGAGAGTGTTTAACTTCTAAATATTGCTATAAGCCTGTCGGTCATATTGTTACCGGTGATCTTAATGTAATCAAAGACTCTAGAATTCGTAATTTAATTTATAAAGGTCCCAAATATAGAATTCCATCCAAAATTGATTTTAATGCATGTCGTGCAGAAATTGCTGAGTCTTTAAACCTATTTTGCAATAAATGGTGCAAAAGAGAACATGCTGAGCCTAATGCACTTTCTAACTGGAAAAAACACATATTTAAAATAATAGACACTCGTATATCATTTTATGAAAGAAACATTGCTTTATCACCACCTCGACCTCGTTTTAACTTTCGTCATTTGAAAAAAGGAATTCAAGACTTTCATAACAGATTTGTTTTAACACCCGCTGATAAGGCTTCTAATAATGTAATTATAGTGTGACGGGTGCACTATATTAATATTCAAACTGAAGAACTGAACAGCACTAATGCTTATGTACTGACTTCTTCATCTGAGAGTGATATTGTTACTGCACACACTCTACAAATTACAAAATTTAGAATCAGTATTGAGCCGAAACAAGACAAAGTACCTACTATGTATTGGTTGCCTAAAATGCATAAAACACCGTACAAAGCAAGATTTATTGCTAACTCTAGTTCTTGCACTACTACTAAATTATCCGTGCTCTTAACTTCTTGTCTTACAGCTATTAAAGAACATGTAATTAGGTATTGCGATAAGGTTTTTGAAACTTCTGGCAAAAATTTATTTTGGTCGATTAAAAATTCAAATGACGTTTTGAAAAAGCTTAAATCAAATAATTTTCAGGCGTTCTGTTTGTCTACTTATGATTTCTCAACTTTATATACCTAGATCCCTCATAATTTAATAAAAGACAAATTAACCAGTCTCATTGAAAAAACGTTCGCTAGAGAAAATAAAACCTTCATCGCTTGTAATGAACATAGGGCATTTTTTACAGATGGTTCTTATGATAATTATACTTTATGGACTTGTCAAGACCTAATAGAGTCGCTAACTTTCTTACTGGATAATATTTATGTTAGATTCGGTACCTCTATTTATAAACAAGTAATAGGCATCCCAATGGGTACTAATTGTGCACCCCTTGTTGCTGATCTGTTTTTATACTGTTATGAAAGAGACTTTATGTTATCTCTTTCTACTGAACATCAAGATTATATTATTACAGCTTTTAACAACACCTCGAGGTACCTTGATGATTTATTAAATATAGATAATAACTATTTTCCATTACTGGTTAATAAGATCTACCCTAAAGAACTACAACTTAATAAAGCGAACACTTCAGAACAGCAAGCAAACTTTCTCGATCTAAATCTGTCAATTGAAAATGGTTATGTCACTACTAAAATATATGATAAAAGAGATGATTTTAATTTTAATATAGTAAATTTTCCGTTTTTAGACGGCGATGTTCCCCGTGCAACATCTTACGGGGTTTATATTTCACAGCTTGTTCGCTTTTCAAGAGCTTGCAACGATATTAATGATTTCAATGAACGTAATCTTTGCATTACAGAAAAACTTTTAAAACAAGGTTATCGGTATCACAAATGAAGGAAAACATTTTGCAAGTTTTATCGTCGATACCCAGATCTAATTCATAAATACAGGTGCAGTTTAAAATCACTATTGCAACAAGGTATTTCACAGCCAGTTTTTTATGGAGATTTAATTTATAAACTTAAGAAGATAAAGGGCAATGTTAATTTCTCCCGGTTATTTGTAAAAACCATCTGTAAATTTAAAAAGAAAGGTTACCAACATGATATTTTACAGCGCTCTGCATGCCTGGTGATTAACCCTTCTACAGTTGATCATTATGCTTACCTCTTTGGTTGCACGACGGTGGCAGGGGTTTAAGAGTTTATGAAGGTTTATGGGGAAATCTTTTCTTAAAAGAACCTAGAAGCTCGATTTGTTTCTTTTATCCCTGTCATCGTGTTCTTGCTGATTTTACTCCAGGAGCTCTGGTCTCGGTAAGATCATTGAGTACCCGCCCTTTGGCTTTGCAATGCTATTAAATTCTTATGTTTTATATGTTTGTGTGCTTTTGCATGCAACATTGTTGAGCCAATAAGTGGGTTGGAGTTGTTTCACCAAGACAACTTGTATTTGTTTTGTGATATGAGAACCTGTTGGGGCAAGTGTGAGGTTGGTGCACCCTAGAACCTGGTTTAAACCCCCAGTAGCAATTTCACTGTTTCAAGGCGGTAACCCCTCGGGTTCTCATTTTTGTTAATTGTTAGTGGTGTCTCTTTTGAAACTGATCATTTTATTAACCATGCTCTCTCCCTCTCTTCTTCTTGACTGTGTGGGGAGGCTGTTTTTTCTGAATGTGGCGATTCCTGATATGCATATTTCACCTTTTTACATTACAAGATACTTTGACAATGTGGTTTTTCTTAAAGAAAAATTTAATTTAAAAAAACAAACTCAACTGAGCGTTTATCGTTAAGCAGAGAAGCACTTAGACAACATCAGCTTGCTGTTAATTTTTAACCGTCACTTTCCTGAATTAAGTCAACAAGGATTTATCATGTAAGATCTTATAAAACAAAATTGATTCCATAAAGTCGTAGAATTCAATGTTATGCTTATAATAAATTTTCCACAAATTTTCCAACTGGAGCATATAAGACCCACTAAGTCTTCCTGTAATTGCCTAAAAGCTTTTGATTAAAATATTTTATAAATTAAAGACACACCAAAAGCAATAAAGCATATCAATATTTGTCTTATTCCAAGGAATCACCTTACCACCACAGCACCGAAGCAAACCATATGGCGACAGATCAGCACGGACAACTGTGCGGTCTGTGCCCAAGGTTATAAAACTGAGCATGGAAACCAGTCTCAAATCTCAAGCATCTGATTGGCTGAAATGGCGACCAGTCGCCATTTCAGCCAATCATATGCTTGAGATTTGAGACTTGTTTCCAATCTCAGCTTTATAACCTTCGGCCCTGATCAGGATCGATACCAAGATTTCAGAAACAACCCAATAATCTGAAAACGAACACAGAATATCCTGATCTGACTGCACGGATGTGAAGACTGCACTGGAGCTACACTGGGGGTTCCACATGGGTATATGCCTAAGAGTGAAGGGTTAAACTTACAGCTGCCTATTGTTCACTTATTGACCGCGCACGCGACATACATCGCCGTTACTGAAAAGAAAACTTTCAAAGCCTGTACTGATCGTTTAACTTTATAAATAGATATATTGCAATTCTACGACTTCAATGAATCATTTTTGTTTTATAAGATCTTACTTGATAAATCCTTGTTGACTTAATTCAGGAAAAGGTTTTCATGTAAACAACTGCACAGTCATTTTTATTTTCCACTTGTTTGTTTTGTTTTTCGTCAAATTGAACGCTCAGATAGGGAAAAAGCAAATGTTGTTGGTACTTTACGAAGCGAATGAGTGATTATTGAACCGAAAGAGAACTTTTAATGCAATCGCACATGAGTAATATTGCAGTATCAGTTTGATCGAACCTGTTAATGAACGGTAGTAGAAATGCGTAAAACTGACTTACTATTACGCTTAGTAACAGGTTAAGCGCAAGTCTTATCTTCAGAACGGAAGAAAACATTATACAATATTGACATATGCCGTTTCTTTAGTTATTATCCAATTAATAATATGACGGGGAATGGCCCCGAGGTGAAAAGGGAGTTCTTAACGAGCGAAATTGGGCTAAACATAATATTATTTAGTCAATGGATGTGTAAATAATGCATAACAAAGCGGGAGGTATATTGCTAGGTCGACTAAGCAATACCAAAAGTTATCGAACCACCCATTTCTTAAAGGACCGGAATATTTTTGTGAACTAGTACTATTAAATCGATAGAAAAGTGCTCAACGATAAAAAAGACACACTTCACGGTCACGCAGGTTGATCATCGACCAAAATAAAGACATACTTCACGGTCAGACAGGTTGCTCAACGACAAAAATTAAGACACACTTCACGGCCAGGCAGGTTGATCATCTACCAAATTAAAGACACACTTCACGGCCAGGCAGGTTGCTCAACGACCAAAATAAAGACACACTTCATGGTCACGCAGGTTGGTCAACGACCAAATTAAAGACACACTTCACGAACAGGCAGGTTGCTCAACAACAAAAATAAAAACAAACTTCACGGTCACGCAGGTTGATCAAGGTCTACAATGCTTGCAAATAAGGCATAAGCCGTCCTTAGCGCTGAATCATTTTAAAGGCTGTTTTCCAAACTGAATATTTGTTTATTGAATGTAATAATGAAACTTAAATTTAATTTTAAAAGAAAACATTCAAGATAAAATACATTGTATGTTATCATTTTAAAAGAAAACATACAACCGTGGTGTTTCTTAAGTTAGGAACTAGGCTGGCTTTATTGCAGGTTTTGATAAATTTCAAAATAATAGCGCCTTTCAGCTCTGACGTCACTTATCTCTAGCAGAGTGATTAAGAGGGTCAAAAGGTTAACCTCAGACAAACATTTACTGAATATGCTGTGTTTCTATACAAAACAATATCAAACTGCTCTTTCTTATTGCAAATTAAATTAACTGAAGATGAAATTCCTGGAGCAAAATTTCAATTCTGTTTATCAACTAAAACGTTGGTTAGAGTGTAGAGGGCTAAAACAAGCCTTTTTACGATGTTTAATTGCGGACATTCTCTCTGATGGGGCTGGTCTTTTAAAGGATTTTCTTGCAACGTTGAAATGAAAGCATAATACTTTTTGCAATTTATGTCCAATTTAGGACCAGTGTGTGTTAGAAGTAAGCTCCAAATAGGCACATGAACACAGTCAGATCGAGGTCTACACATTAACTGTTTAATTAACAAGCAAATGATTTTTTTTCAAACACCTTTTTAATAAACATGGAATTGACTGACATAAATTTAGAGGTTAGGGGTTAATATCATAACCTAATCATCATATGACATTTCAACAAAAAAAACCCCTGAAATACATTAAGAAACACGCTGCTTTGAAAAAATATTTTAAGAAATAAGGCAAATCTGTTCTGCAGTATCTCTAGCCGAAAATGGAACAGGGTGCCCATTAGTCGGACCCTGCTCTCCCACAAAGTGTAGACTGCAAATGTATGTGCTTCTTTTCACATCCGAGGGTTCCTTCAATGTGTTGGTTGCACATAACTTGATCCACCTTTGACATTTTTTCAGGCTTGGTTATTGGCTTGGGAAATGGGATGAAAAAACTCCTTTCATTTCATCTTGACTTTTTTTACAATAACGGGAGTAACTTCTACATTCACCCCAACAACAATTCCCTTCAGTTTTCTGCTTAATATTAAATTCATTTTCCTTGTGTTTCAAAGAATAATTTTGCCACTGCCCAGCATCTGCAGCCACTTTCAATAGACAGACAAAGAATGTAAACACTGGCCAATGTCTGACATACGGGCAACTTAGATTGATGTCACTGATAAGGATTACCTGTTGTGCTAAAAATAGCCTGTCTGAAGAACGCTATTGTAAGCGTTTTTTTAGGACGACCGTCTGTCGCTTTTAATGAGAAAGGTAATAAAGTTATGAGGCAGTTGTCCATATGTTTCTTTTATTGTTTAAAATTTGAGATGCCCATACTTTCGCTTATACATCGGTATGTGTTTGCTGTGGAAAGAGACTATATGTTTTAATCTCTTTTTTCTTCCATGCGTTTAAGGTGAGTATAATATCCGAGGTAAAGCTGCACTAAAGCATAGAATCATTGACCTTTGAGTGCCAGGACAAAAACTCAAACTTTCATCTTTTTCCAGACTTTATTTTCTAACATAAAACATCAACCATGATTAAAAGATTGTATAAACTAATATTGTTAATGCCAATATAGTTATATTTTATTTTAAACACTCAATAATTCAAATACAGATCACCGTAAATAAATGGCAGGCAAACGGTGATTTAGCTTATTCCCAATGGTTTAATTCACGTTAACCGTCTCTTTAATCTGTTGGCATGAAGCAGACAACATGACAAATAAGCAAATGCGTTGGAATTCAGCGGAGACTTTTATCGTAGGTCTGCTGGCAAAAGTAATATTATTGGCAAAGCTTGGCATTAATCTGATATAATGGTGATTTCCCTGGGAATTTATGGGATTTTCGCAATTTTAGTCCACATTTTTATACACTGAATAATCATTGTATTGATTATGAAATTAAATGTTCAAATCTTTGAACCTTAAACCATTTTGATTGATTATCTAAAATAATATAATTTACAAATGGTATTCACAGTGCCTAATAACAATTAGGCAACGCTCATCCCAGTTGTTAGAAAGACCAATGAGTGCAAAAATGCATTTGACAAACGGAAATTGCATTTGGTAATTACAATTTAGATTGTCATGTGTTTTTAGTGAATAATTTTTATATTCAGTCATGTTAAATTTTAATAATAATGCATTTTTTTCCAGAACTGCAAGGAAATTATTAATGCAACAGACGAAGCATTATTTTAATGTTAATTTATTACATTATCCAGGCCAAAATGATGTCAATGAAAATAACTATACAGAATTATTTGGACTTTGTTTACTATATTTGATTCATTTAATATGAACATACCTACTGACAGTAAATTTCTAATGTTGAGATGCTCTTACGATAAATATGTTTGTAAACGTAACGATGACTAATGCGGATCTAGCAGAATGATAATTTGTAATGTAAACATATGTTTTATGGAAAGTTAATACTTTGTATAGATAATTTCACTTAGCTTTTGTTTTTATTAGCATATTCTCTTTATTTCCACATTTCTGTTTGTAAATTACAGGTAATAATGTTATTGGTCTGTAGTTTTTCGGATCGGATCTCGATTTTCCATTATTTTTGTAGACTGGAATTATTAAACCCATTTTACATTTCTGCGGCAGTTTGCCTTTGGCAATAATCATATTAAAGAGATTTGTCAGGGCGACTTATAGTTCATAACCGCCATATTTAATGTGTTCATTATAAATATAGTCGAAAGATGCAGCTTTTCTCATTTTTATTGTCTGAACGTGTTTTTGCAGATCATACGTTGTTAACAGGGGGAGAAATCCGGGGAATTTTTAGTAAAGGGTTGATATTTCTAATTTCTTTAGTTGCATTTTCTACGTCTATTTTAAATTGCTCGTCAAAATTGCTGTCTTTAAGCGGCGTGTATAACTTTTGATAAAAATCTTCGAATGTTTGTGTTATTTTTATAGGGTCTCTCGTGATTCCTTTACTGCTTTCTATTTGAGTACATGTTAGAGTTTTTTGGCCTTTTTTCGTTTTTATCATATTCCAAAATAGTTTATTATCACACTCCGCAGCTTCGTTGAGCTGTTTCAGAAAATTGGTTTCGATATCCGATATGGCATTTGATTGTGTTTTAATGAAATATCTTTTTGCGCGTTTGTATTGAATAAATGTATCATGTTGCGGTCCACGCGGACGCCCTTTATCTATCAACGCCCTTCTCGCGGCTCGTTGCTTAGTGTGTGCGTCTTTGACGTTATTCGTCCAATAAGTGTTAGCATTTTTGTTGTATTTTGACATTGGTAATGATTCATTGCTGGCTTTAGTTATGATTTCGACTATTTCGTCATACATTGTATCAACGTCACTATTATCGATATATTTTAACCGCGACGCTAGGCTGTTTTGATAGTTTTCGATATGTGTTTCGTTTAATTTATTCCAAGCATAATTTTTCCGATTACTAAAAATATTGATCATTGTGATTGGAATTTTTATCACGGTTAAAACTGGAAGATGATCGGATACTTCAAAAATGTCATCAGACAAGATCTCAAAGAGCGATACAAGTTCTATGTCATAGGCGTGCATAATTATATGATCTAGCATTTTTTCCATAGTTTTAAATGTGTAAGCCGGACCTTGGCGGGAATGCGAAAGGGCAAGTGAAAACATGTTGTTATCAATTAGGAACTTTGTAAAGGTAGAGTCTCTTTTGATCGCTGACTTAATCTGATTTTGTAAGATTTCTGCATTCATGTCTCCAAGAAGGATGACAATTCCAGAATCTGCGTAAGTATCAATGATTGCTTGAAGCCTAACCAAGTATTCAACATAAAGATCTAATGGATAATTAGCTGATGGTAAATATACACAAAATGCGTAAATAATTACATTTTCTTTGCAAAATATTTCTTTACCTGAGATTCTCTCATCCGAGATTTCTTCCAGTTTCTTTACAGAAAATGAAAGATCCTTTTTATAAAGTATAGAGACACCACCTTTACCACATTTCAATGAACCAAAAATGTCAACATTTTGATCACACAAAGTAAAGTCATTATAATTTTCATTAACTGTAGATAAAAACCCTTGTGAATGTTGAAACAGCTTGTGTTCTGTAATAAAGGCAAAATCAACGTCTTTTTCGTTTAATACATAACCTAATGATGCCGCGGATGACATAACACCTCTTACATCCCAAGTTAATAGTTTGAGTTCATTTTTTGATAGGTACCTAATATTAGGTTTTGTTGTGTTACACATGTGATGTATTATTCTATGTCAATATCTAAGTTTTCACCAACACCTATGTCACTATAACTATTTTTCTGATATCTGGGTGGGTTCCATGAGTGTTTCGGTATCCATTTTCTGCACCGCATAAAGCGTGGCCAGAAGTATGGATCTTCCAGCATATAGTCTTCGTAATGGGGAATTGTAAGTTTTGCAGCCAGGTCTCCCGTTTTACTCCAAAAAAGACTGAGCTGAATTGGATTTACTCCGCGGTCGGTGAGGTAGTCTTCGAATCCTTCTTTGGTGGAGTCGGGATCAATATTTCCGATGTAATAACTTTTAACCCTACCTCTGTATTTTCCCTTGAATATTTTCTCGTCGTATTGTCTGTGCTGCTCTTGTGTGTTTTCTCGATTGGTGATAATTGTTTTAATATGTTGTTTTGGTGTCTCTGTTTTGGGGTTTTCTAGCTGTCTTGTCTCCTTTACGATAGGGTGGTTGGTGGTGTTGCTTGTAGATTGTCCGTCATTTTCCTTGGAATTGTTTCTATACCATTTCTTTGATATGGGATCCTGCCTCATTAATGGGCGCGTTTCCGATCCAGAGAGAGATCGTGTGTTTTTGTGTTGATCTGTCTCTGGGTTTACTTCTAATTTATTTGTAGCTTTTGGTACCCCGCTTTTCACAATATCTGCATATGTTGGCATCTCTTTATCGGGTAATGTTTCACAGTCTTTAGCAGATGTTTTCACGATGTTGTTTTGGAGGGTCGTTACGTCACTATTATGTTGATCTTTCTTTTCAGATCTTCGCGTGTCCTCGGGACACGTGTTTTCATTTAACTGCGACGAGTTTTTTGTAAACTCTCCATTTGCACTTGTACATTTTGGTGTATTCATTTTAATGTCATATATCGCATTTGCAATGTCGTTTTTCACTCTAAGTTCGTTATTACGTATGATGTCATATACATGGTGTCTTAGATTCGACATTTCGTTTTTCAGTTTCTCATTTTCATGATTAATGAACCTTAAACTGTTTTCAAGACTTTCTATTCTCTTCTGATCTTTTATTCTCTCTGTATACACCTCTGAATATTTTTCATGGAGTTCAATGACGCTCGAAAGGAGTTTGCTCAGCTCTAATTCTAATGTCTTTGATGTGGGTTTCGGAGTTTGTTTGTCACTTGGGTTGTCGTTATTTTCCGTATCATATACGTCATTGCTGTTAAATGGTAATGATTTACCTTTACTGAATATTGTTTCAATTTCTTGGGATCGCTCCCCTCTAATGAGTGTTTCTAGTAAGTAGCAGTCTTCAGCAAGCTTTTGTGTAGCGGGGTTTTTCCTGGAGCCTCTTCTGTAGATGAGTCTTCCTTTCGGACAGTCATGGATTTGCTTAGCTCTACGAAAAAGAAGGTCTCTGTAAGTATTTATATCAGGTTCAGAGTCGTGGGTCATATGTTTCAACTTTTCTATATATAGTTCTCTAGGTAAGTTGCAGAGTTCCCGATCTAAAACACAACTGAACTGAGTTCCGGGTATTTGTGTTAAGTTCTGCTGATAAACTGTATCAGGCGTCATCTGCACTTTATGAGCGAGATATGGGTTGGTCTGATCAGCATAGTATTGTTTTACGTACGTTTGCTCTGGTGTTATTTTATAGTGGCTTTGGGATTGAGAACTGACTACATATGGCGACTTCGCCGAGGCACCATCAGAGAATTTAGCCGGTTGCAGGTTGTGATATGTTTTGTCTGTCGCCGAGTTTAGAAGTTCGCAGAATTCTGTAGGACTGTTGAATGTGTTTTTATCTGCAAATTCACAGTTGTCGCCATAAATATCGTCGTCATACATTTTTATTTCACACAGCCAAATACATTAAGTTTATTAAGAGTTCATATTTACTGTACAGTGTGGTGATGATTGCCACAAGCGTATTTTCGCGTGAGCGAAATTCAGTCAGTTCAAATATCGCCTATTGTCTGTGGTAAAAAAATATAGTATACCTTGTTTCTATTGATTATTCCATCTATTAACCACTTTCATTTATTATCCACATATATCCAAATATTTTTCACGTAAAAACAATCGCCAAAGTTTATTCCAAAATGATGAAAATTGAAATTTTGCAGAATTTGGCAATAATGTTAATTTAATACATTACTTTTTAAATTAATTTGCTCTATATATCTGCTTTATACCTACTCAGACTTTGCGGGGGTGAACCATTACAATCAATTGCTTCAGGCGACATACATCATAGACCTTATGAGGACAAGCATAAACAAAACAAGTCTTGTTTTTAAAGCATGACCAAATGCCATAACTTTTCAATGCCATGACGTTAAATGGTACGCTGAAACCCCTTAAACCGGACATTGTCTGGACGGAAAGAATTTTCGGTTAAAAGAGGTTTCCAGACTAAACGGGTTTTGAGAATAAGACAAGATTCCAACTTTTTTTAAACAGGCACACATGGATGAAGTTTTGTTGAGTACTGCACTGAGCAACTAAAAAAAACAGAGTGGTTTTACAGCTTTAAAAAAACATTATTTTATTACATGAGCATAATCTGCACCATTTCGCTATAAGATATGTTCAGAGTTTTAAAAAATCTAATGTTATTTTTTACACAAATGATTTACAGATATTTATTGTTAAATGGGAAGCCCCAAAAGATTATAGTCGTGTATCTGCTTTAGATATTCAAGTGTCATAGTAACTTAGATCAATCAGGACATACAGAGGCTCTATTCAACCACAATTTCATAAAGGTGATAAAAATAAATGTTCGATTGGCTGACTTTATTGCCTGTGTACATGTATTTTAAATGTTAATTCCAATTATTCATTTAAAATTCACAAGAAATTTATTTCTTCTTACGGATCATACATTTCCGTACCACGTTAAGACTTAATACGTGTACGGTTTAAAGGGGCTTTTTTATAATGGAAAAATCCATTTTGTGCCGTAATTCTTCTCCAGATTCCTGAACTAAGGGGTTTACGGATTAAAGGGGTGATTTATATATTAAAGGTTTGGGACCGGACAATTTGTCCGGTATAAAGGGGTTCCCAGATTAGAGGGTTACCTGTTTAAAGAGGTTTCAGTGTAAATTACATACTTACATTTTGGGAATCATGTGTCGACATCGACGTAAATGACCACACATTGAAGCCAAATTCTCTCTGTGGTCTTGATGTACAACTCCTTCTAGTTGTGTCCTGATTTTCTTAGAAACGACATCTGAAAACTATACCTGTCGCGTTACAAAACGATCCCGAGCTTCCCTTTAATAGGACATTCAAAATATTATTTTCGATGCAATTGTCTTTAATACAAGAGCTTGCCAAGAAACAGTAAGAACATGTTAGAAGTAATTTTATTCAATAACGTTTTATCTAGATATTTTGTGGAATCATTTTCTGTTTTAATGATACTTACTCCACATACAAACAATTTTGCTATTTTTTCAATGTAAACTATTTGGTTTGGTACAGCACTGTTAAGTGTAACTATTTGGTTTGGTACAGCACCGTTAAGTGCTCTTTCAGTTTCAAGAAGAGAATTTTTAAAATTAAATAACAAATGGCCATTTAGGATGGTTCAAATAATAAATTATTGTGAATTGTCGGTTTGCAATTGCAAAAACACAATTAGTAAAAAACCCCTTAAAATTCAATTGCTTTGCGTACTAATCTGAGAGACTCAAAAGAATACTCAGAGCGGATAAAGTGAACCAAATTAAATCAAGTGGTTAATTAAAGCACATGTTGAACAACTGATACCTGAAACCCAAGCGTGTCTGGCCGTTATACTGCGATGGAAGATTGTAAAGTTAAGAGACTACCCCTTACTAGCGAGACTGGTTTGTAGTCAATACCCACAGTTCCGCAAATTTTTAATCTGTCACCAAAAGAGATATTTTACAAATTCCTTCATTTGTTAAGAAACATTTAGAATATTGCAAGTTTTTTGGTTTCTGACTTATAATAAGTATTTTGCTTTCTCTCATATTAATTGTCAGGGCAGCATTTATTTTTGCCTTGGTTGATCATTTTCCGCGTCTTGACTTGAGCGACAAATTAAAAAATTCCAAGCACATTGTTAAAATATATAGTGTTCTTGTTCCTTAATCAATAAGGTCGCTAGAATTGACAATATAGTGTGTGGGTTTAGAAACCATAAAAGAGGCATGCAGAAGTAATCAAAGCCGGAAACGTATTGCATTACGCATACGAATAACCAATTATGGATATCATACGTAATAAAACCATAAAAGAGCGTCGGAATGATTTTTTTTTGAAAATAAAATAGTAGCAAGTTAACATAACATCCAGTGAAGTTATAAAATTGACACAAAGCACAACACGATAAACACTGTATTAGAAACTTGTCATTTTGTCATTGTTATGTTGTGTCGTGTTATCGTTTAAAGAAGGATTGTAGTCAATCAGAATTGAGGTAGAAAATGAAATATTATGTCAGACAATCACATACAGAATGCGAACCTGAGGTCTAACCGCCTTGAAACGGTCAGTGGCAAAACAATGTGCTACTGGGAATTTAAACCAGGTTCTAGGATACACCAACCTCACACTTGCCCCAGCAGATTCTCAAATCAACAAATAAGTACAAGTTGTCTTGGTGAAATAACTCCAACCCACCAATAAGCTCAACAATGTTGTATGCAAAAGCACACAAACATATATTTATAATAAATTTATAGCATTGCAAAGCCAAAGGGGTGGGTACTCAATGATCTTACCGAGACCAGAGACCCTGGAGTCAAATCAGCAAGAACACGATGACGGGAATAAAAGAAACAAGACGAGAGAGCATGTTTGTTATAAGTATGTCAATTCAAAGAAGACGATCCAAACAAATAACTAAAAAGAGAATCATTAGGGTTACCGCCTTGGAACGGTCATTGGCAAAACAAATTAAACTAAGTTTTAGGGTACACCAACCTCACACTTGCCCCAGCAGGTTCTCAAATCAACAAACAAGTACAAGTTGTCTTGGTGAAATAACTCCGACCCACCAATAAGCTCAACAATGTTGTATGCAAAAGCACACAAACATATATATAAGAAGCTAATAGCATTGCAAAGCCAAAGGTTTGGGTACTCATTGTTCCTGGAGTCAATTAAGAACACGATGACAATGATAAAAGAAACAAATCGAGCTTCTAGCGTTTTTAAGAAACGATTTGGCGATATTTTGGCTAAAAACTACCTCCGTATGTATCGTACTGGGTGTACCATAGTCAAACAATGTTTAGTAGTTTGGCATACAAATTATTTTATGTTAAATAAAAAAGTGCTCGATTTGTGAGGTTAAGTGATAAACAGATTATGTTTTTATAATGAAATGATTAAACTCGTCAAAACAGTCAATATAAAACTTATAGAGATGAGTAGTTTAATCATGTTAGTAAAAAATAACAATTATGATGTATCATCCATTCTTATGATATAAAATATGATATTGATAAAGGTCTCTGATGTGCGTCTTTAAATATTCCCACATAATCATTGAAAGAATATTTTAAGGTGTTAGTATTCTTTTTTTTTTGTTATCGGTAATGCTTAAGGATTTATGTATAAAATGAGTGGTGACAATAAGGAGCTGTACACTAATATGAACTAAGGCACTGTCTCTCTCGGAATCGACGAATCAAAAGTGATGTATATCGTATGTTTAACAGTAAAACAAAGAAACAAGTCATCATTTGTTGTTTTACTTTTTAACCAAAACTGATCAAGGTTGTAAGATACAACACTACATCTTAGTGAGCTGAATGATTCTGAGAAGTTTGGAATAATCCTTTGAGATGTTGAAGAAACCAGTTTGCCTGTAAACTCTTAGTGAAACAGCACCAAAATGTGATCAAAATGCAAGGCTGACCGATGGTATAAGAAATATAGACTCTGGTTAACAAGGTAGATTGTAAAACATCATTCCACAACACCTAAAATACTTAGTTGGAATATGGTGACACCAATGACAGAGCAAGTAGCGAAGCTTGTCATATTCTTTGAATATTCAAGCTTGAAATCAACAAACATACTTTTGGGTCTGAGGATTTAAGATAATACTATGAGTGACAGTAGAGGAAATTATTATCCTAATAGAATAAAACATTCAAATTAGTCCATGAAAAGCAAATGCTGAAGGAGTCTATTCCTATTTTCTATGGTTCCATTTAACAGCAAATTATATTCATGACAAAATTATACTGATGGTGTTGTTCATTTAATGTTCTTCAATGAGGTCTACATTAAAACGTTTTTGTATTATTTGATATCACAATCACACAGTATAATTGTATAGACAATTCTTCTTGTCAAGTGACATAAACTTCCAAAGCAGCACCTTCTATTGCAGGAATTAGTAGTGGAAGTATATGTAAACTGTATGCTCCCTCTACTGTCTAGAACAGTTAACCTGGTCTCCCCACAGCATTTCATGTGAAGCTGTTTTCCTGAAATATAAAATTCAACAGCAAATTAATTAACTTGGGGCAAGTGTTAGGTTGGTGCACCCTAGAACCTGGTTTAAACCCCCAGTGGCAATTTGATTTGCCACTGACCGTTCCAAGGCGGTATCCCCTCGGGTTCTCATTTTTGTTAATTGTTAGTGGTGTCTCTTTTGAAACTGATCATTTTATTAACCATGCTCTGTCCCTCTCTTCTTCTTGACTGTGTGGGGAGGCTGTTTTTTCTGAATGTGGCGATTCCTGATATGCATATTTCACCTTTTTTTCAAACATAATTTAATATCTTATTGCTTTTATAAATTTATTTGTTGACAGTTAAAATATTTAGACACAAAAATAAAATTTGTCAAATACATTGATTTTGTATGCTCTGATAATTACTTCAGGTATCCTGACTCCTGACTTACTCTATGGAGACTCTTTAAATCACATGGACAACAGTATAGTTCCACGTCAGCCAAACATTTTTGGTGTCTGATCTGGATCTAAACTGGTTGCTTCTTGGTCAGAAATAACCTCATGAATCTAAACTTTAACAGTCTAGATCCTGATCAGACTGCACAGATGAGCCTGCTGAACTGGATATACATTGGTCACTAATGTGATAAAGGGTGTATTCATGAAGTAAAATGTAACAAAAAACTAACATAGTAACTTATATTCATGCACCGGTAGATTCAGTGTGATGTCTATTATACATTCATGCAGCTTTAATAAATGAAAATAAAGAAAATTTATGCAAACCTTGTATCTGTTTACTATGGTAATGTTCATATTCTGTGCCATAGCTGGCTACCAATCCTGCATAAGTATCTATAGGCTTCATAAGCTTGGTGATACACATCTCTGAAAATAAATGTTTTATTTTAAATCTTCTCTGATAACTAGTAAGTCAGTTATATAGTACACTTTGTGGCTTATGAAGATGTACATAAATTGCTGTTGCAGTTAACAGTGAACAATTCATACTGTTGCCATAATTTATTTGTTACATGTAGGGTCTTTTTATTAAAATCACATAAAAGGAAGATGGTAATGATGAAAAATTTCATGCCATCTTTCATTCCTACACAAGATTAGCATAAAACCAGAGTGTTATCTCATTTTAAAGACCACAGAAAGATGTGCAAGCTGATCTGAATCTACATCTATGCCATCTGATCTGGATTTAAATGGGCTGACCATTTGTGGTAAAAAGGTGTGTCCATGAAGTAGGTTAAGTTATTAACTGTGAAAACTGAAACAGCATTGTTTTCTTTCTAAAAAAAGTGAACACGATTATGAGATTTATCCACTAAATAAAGGATTAAATAAGTGACCACAGGGACCCATCATGTATGTACAACATGGTCCGCAGAGAAATTTTGTGGCCTTTGATTCTGTGTCTTCCAAAAATTTGGCATGTTCAGGTGATGTTGTGTGAACATGCCAGAGATTATGGTACACCATAGCAGGGCTGGACAAATTTAGATTTTTTAGTAACTTGTCCAGAACTAGCTGGGTAAACATTTCAGCTAGTCCCACTTTTGCGCAAATAAGCAAATTCTGATTAGTCAGTATTAACAGTAAAGAAAGAAACAGGAAATTCAAGAGGAAGCATTACATGGGGGATTGATAATGTTAAAATAGATCTCAAAACATGTTATTTTGTAATAAACTGATTGCTGTTGTAATATGAAATGCATATGGTGCTAAAAGAGAATGGCGCATATCAAATTAACGTTTAAACTAGTCTACACTAAAAAATTGAGCTAGCCCACGGACAAGCAATCAGATATTTTGAGATTGTCCGATACAATTTTCAGCTTGTCCAAGGCGTCGGACTAGTGGGTTTGTCCAGCCATGCATAGTCATGTAAAGGAAGGGCAAATTCTGTGCTGTTTGAGTGTTTGTACAGTTTATTAAGGGTAAATTAAAAAAAAATTACCTCTCCAGTAGTCTAATTTTTCTCCTATTCAAGTTTCATGCTCTTTGAACCAGATTTGTCACGCATCTTTCATATATATACTTCAAACTGAAATACAAATTACAAAAAAAACAAATTTTATAAACGATATTATTTGCCCAATGCATGCATATACCTTCCGATGACTTAATTTATTTTCTTAGTGACAGACTTCCTTAAAGTCGCCGGACCGTCGGACCTGTCCGGTAAAATTTGGACTGGTCTGATGTGATTTCCAATGTGGTAGGACCGAATGTCCGGCAAAAATTTGATCTGCATATTCCAATTTTACTCGCTAAATTACAATTTTACTCGCTGTTTTGATTCGAGACTGTTCCGAGGGAAATGAGTGAGGATATCAGAATGAAATATTTTACGTATTCGTCATAATGACAATTTGTATCACTGAAAAAAACAACAACAACAAAAACACCCTTAATACTGTGTTTTGCTTATTTAATGTGTTAAATGTTTCAGTCAGACAGAAATTGTTTCGGTCAGACAGATTTTCACATCTTGTCTGATCTCATGTCTGACACTTTTTACAACTTTCGGGAAGTCTGTAGCGATCATTACACTCAAACATCTGGACCAAGGCATGTATACAAAATCTCGACACAAACTATTGGACTGTGAAAACTAAATAAAATAAATAAATTTTCAAATTTATACCAATTAATTAATGGTCAACACGGCTTCACCATGCAACACATTTGAACTTGTAAAAGTTACTTGTTTGACAGAGCAGAGGTGTAGAATTCCACTCGACCACTCGCCATGGCGGGTAAATGATCTGTTGGGTCGAGCGAAGCGGCCGAAACACTCGACCGGCAGGGCGAGTAAATTTTTCAGCAAAGCACATGTGATTTCTTCGAAAAATGAAATATTTTCACTTTGTTTACAAAATACAATTCGATATCCGGAATTTCGGTCGATTTCCAGTGTATTCGGAACGTTTCTGATGTAAAGATAACAGCAGCGATTTATTTTTATCCTCATTCCCAAATAAGAACGAGGCTGCAAGTGTACCTTTTTCCCGCTGTATGTCAAAAATAATGTAGAAACAAATGAAGATAACGTTTTTTACACAAGATACGGGTGATAATGATAAGCGAGAGAGCGAGCGAGACAGTAAGAAAGAGATAGAATGAAAAGAAAAATGAAAATTGCAACAGAAGGAGTATTTTATTTAAAATGTAAGGGCGAGTGTACTTTCTGTAAGGGCGAGTGCACTTACTCATTCACTCGACCTGCAGGGCGATTGGGTAAAAGAAAATTTCTACACCTCTGTCAGAGCAATTATTCCTAAAATCTGAAATAAATAATTAGTGGTTAACACGGCGAAGCCGTGCTTCCTATTTAAATCATTCTACACTATGCCTAATTTTTTTTATGAAATGTAGCACTAATAATTTTTATTTGTTGTAAATAAAGCATTATTCAGATAGCATTTGGTAAACAAAGCTTTACAAAAAGAGTATTTTTTTTCAATGTAAGGGCGAGTGTACTTTCTGTAAGGGCGAGTGCACTTACTCATTCACTCGACCTGCAGGGCGAGTGGGTAAAAGAAAATTTTTACACCTCTGCAGAGCAATTATTCCTAAAATCGGAAATAAATAATAAGTGGTGAACACGGCTTCGCCGTGCTTCCTATTTAAATCATTCTACACTATGCCTCATTTTTTATGAAATGTAGCTCTAAAAATTTTTATTTGTTGTAAATGAAGCGTTATTCAGATAGCATTTGGTAAACACAGCTTTACCATGCCTCAAACAACTTATATTAGCAGAGTAGCTTTATGCTTTATCTGCAAACCTTGGGTTCGAGTCCTGATCATGAATACACATCTTCAAGCTGGTCAGATTTCATTTGACCAGTTCTGTCCAGTCTACAATATCCAGAGTTAATTCAACGCAACCTAATCGCTTTCCCACACCAAATTAAAACGAAAGCAATCGATATTACTATCTAATCTGCAATGTTAAACTTGCTGTTCTTGTTGATGATTGCAGTAAAAAATAAATAAAAACGTCGTAAATTTCCAATGTTTAGAATGTTGGGGAAACCGGTGTAATTGTCACTTTGCCACTCTGTATTTTAATTAATTAACTAAAATTCGAACAACTACCGTAATGCGCATCGCTACGGTAGAGTCTACTGTTAGACTCTAACTATGTGACAATATTAGGTTTTAATCAATGTAGAAACTTATTTACCTTAATTTTTTTAGGCGAGTTTAATCTTAATTGTTATCTAACATACGGAAGAAGAACTTCTGAAAATGTGAATCGAGAAACAAAATGGCGGCTTTTCAGTTTTTAAATCCGGAAGTAAGCACAAAAGACTATTGCACCCGGATGAAAGTCACATGGTCCAATCAGAAGCCTTATTTTGCGACACGGTTTCAAAGTTTCTAGTTACTCCTTTTTGCTCATGCGCAATACCGTAATCGGAATCGACACGATTTCGACGCGCTTCGCGCGTCGAAATCGTAGGGTCGATTACGTATTAATTTCTTTATTATCTGCTTAAAGCATTAAGTGTTCCCTCTGAAAATTACGCCACATCAATGTGTTAATTTTGACAATTAAATTATCGCGCATCCGAAAAGCCTTTGAGTTGAACTTTTATAGTTAATTAATCGAAATGTCACCCATTACATCTTTTTTATTCAGATAATTTTGATAAAATTATTAAAGCTAATTTGCTATATCATACAGATAATTATATTTCTGATATTAATTAAGGTTACATCATACTCTTGGCTAGGCAGCGTGGGCAGTATTTAAAGCATTTCCATTAATGATTGAAATCAAACTTAATCGAACCAAGCCTCTAGTGTTTTTATCTTGTGTGTTTGGTTATAATTAAACATTAAACATAGTGTTGTCGCTAGTTGTACAAGTTATTATTCAGTGCTCACTTTTTACAGAATGGAAAAATTTATCTTTGGCAATTCCTGATATGTACATTTCATTTATTTTTATTTTAAAAAATGTTATAGCAATACCTTTAAGGTTGAGAACAATAAACCAATAAACAAACATATGAACAAAAAACAACAACAGCAACATTGCTGCAAACTGTTGTTACTTTACATAAAACAACATATTTGTAATAGGACCTCTACATGAATACCCTACCATCCCAGCTCAAGACTACACGAGTTAATATTATCTTTATCTTCAAAACTACCAAACTAAGAGCTGTCTCGACAATCCAAACCAATCAGTATGTTATTCATGTTCTAGATCTTCAAGATCGTTGACGAAACGTTTTACGCACTGGATTTTACATGAATCAATCGTTGCAAACAATAGGTCATTACATACGTTGGAGGTTAGATTCATTTACAGGCCAACCGGACTGAAAAAACAACAACAGAATTGCGTTCAGATCTTTCTTAATTGATAACCATTTAACAAATATTTTATTAATGCTGTTAAGGCTGTTGACTATTTTATATTTTTTAATCTGCCCAAGCCCATAAAACTAAGATTGGAGACTAGTTCCAAATATCAATTATCTGCCATTTCTGCCAATCAGATGATTGATATTTGAGACTGATCTCCAGATTTCGTTTTATGATCTTGGGCACAGAATACAGCAAATGTACTCCATGTAGTGTCAACGGTGATGAAACATCAAATTAATTTCTCGAAAGCAGATTGAAGTGATAATCGACTTCAACAAATCAATCAGGCTCCCATCACTGTCTAAAACCAAACATGTAACGAAGCTTCCATGAATGATGAAACTAATCATGAGTCTTCATGCCATTTTCATTAATATCTTTGATGTTCGCACAACTTTATATAAAACGGGTTGTGATATCATATTGTACAAGATCGATCTCTAAATGATTACATTCATGATTACATAAGCATTACGTTTTTATATTTGTCAGAGTGAATATGGTTGAATGTTTAAAGTTACGGGTTTGTGTTGAATTTTGATGTGGAAGCTAGTTAACACATTTTTTCTGAGATCAGGGCCAAAGATTATAAAACAGGGATTGGATGACAGTCTCAGATCTCAAGCATCTGATTGGCTGAAATGGAGACAAGTCTTCATTTCAGCCAATCAGATGCTTAAGATTTGAGACCCATGTCCATGCTCAGTTAGATAACTTTGAACCATGCTGACACAAATAATTAAGATAGTGTTTTCAGATAATTTATTAAGTCTGATCGGAGTTTCTCTTTTAATCATTTTTATCAGACATTCGATTTGAAAGTATGACAGCCCATAAAGAATTGCTGCAAATGATTTATATATTCGTATTAATTTTAGTGTAGAAGTTTTCCATATCTTTCCAGGAATGAATAACATTTGTTTTTTCTTTTCCCTCTCTAAAAATCTGAAACATTTTTTTTTCGTTTTGAATATGGTATAGGGGAGCGGAGGTATTTCGCGTATGGTTTCATACGAAGTCTTTTTATGTTACCCGGTAAATGTAACATTTATTTTTCTTCTGATGAGTTCCTTTTCCGTGTATTGAATTATTACATTAGCGTTGTTAGTGCCGTGTGGCGGCCATAAAACGTCTCCCCATACATTCAATCAGTGCTGTCATCAATAATATAGCACTTTGAAGGCCATTGAGCATGGTACTTATATTTGTGTAAATATAGAGTTGCGCTCAACCCGGGGTTAGGCGGCGTCAACAACAATAATATGCAATTTCATTACTGCTCATGAACAAGCTCAATCAGACCGGATCTGCAATATTTTATTTTTGTTGTGTTGTTCGGTGGCTTTCAAAGTTTCTTTTTCATCTATTTATGTATATTAACAAGATTAAATAACAATAAAAACCGCATAAAGTTATTTGAATGAGACGATCAAACAACTGACATAAATAACTGTTCATTTTGTGGCAGTTGATATTTCATGTTATGAATCATAAAAGCAAAAAGACAAACCCTATTTAACATTGGCCAGACCATGAAAATAACTTCAAATAGATGAACTGTGAACTTTTTATCTGAGTATGGCTGTCGACGTTTATGCTATGACACATGTTATGTTCGGACAACAATTATGAACAGTATTAAAAAACCTCGTCTTTTACACTTGAAAAAATTTAATTTCAGTAATTAATGGCCAGCAACAGCCGAAATGTATATGAATGTATATTATGTTATGGAATATCGGTAAATCTTAAAACTGCCTATTAGAACGACTACCGCAATCAAAATGTAATGTATTTCTTACTTTAGCACATTTAAATCACTAGTATATGCGCAAACATTTTACATTTATTATATACCAAAGAATGATATTAGCACAGTGCAGCGTTAATCCGCAAGATTGATACAACTCGTCAGATTAGCAATTCCGTATCGGATAATGTCGTTTTCCAATTCTTTATTTTGCAGCTTCCAGTGTTCTATGTGACATCATATACTACATCGCACTATTCCGGCAAATAACGAACTCCAAAATAGGAAATTTCCGTCTCAGTTTTATAACCGTTACGATATTATTACGCTATTCATTAATTTTATAGGCCATTCATAAATTTACTATCGCGTTACTATTTTTAATTCGACTATTAAGTAAACCACGTTGTTGACTAAAATTTTGTTGTTTAGTTTATTTAAATTTGTTTTGAGCGAGAAGGGTATATAATAAAAGGAACATTATGTCAGTATGCAGTCTGTAGGTTCGTATTATTTCTCGTTGCGTATGTAAACTACACAACTCGAAAAATACGAACCTATTAATACAGAATGCATACTGTTAAAAAATTCCATATTTATTATATACCTATGAATGATTTTAGCATAGTGGCAGCGTTAATCTGCAAGATTGATGCAACTCGTCAGATTAATAATCCCGTATCGGGCAATGTCGTTTTCCGATTCTGTATTTTTGCCTCTGTTGGTAGTTTCTACGTCCCAAAATGGCCGATTTCAAATCGCGATATTTTCACAAATTTTGATTTGTTTGCTCCAATCACACTCTTTCTTTTAATATAATCATTGGTTTCAATGACCTTTACAAATAAAAATAATATGAACTCGTCAAATAGTGTGAAAGAAAGTTAAATTAATAGATAGTCATTGCGGATAAACAGAGCAGAACAGAACAGAACATCTCTTTTATTACACCCAGGTAGTGCGCTGCAACATGGGGATATATAATAAATGCATATATTAAACATCAAGTGTGGGTTTCCGGTCAAACATAAACCCTCACAAAAAAAGAACAACAACAAACAATGCAAAAGTAACTACAGAATGACAAAACAAAAAAGAAAATAATGACATGAGAAAGAGAAGTACATGTATCACTGATAAATTGATAATTTTCAATAATAACATAAAATAGACCGTACATGATGTTTACTACTAAGATTTTGTTAACTGAAGAGACATATCAACAAGTTGGTTTGGCGGGGGAGATTCGTAAAGTTGTCAAATTAATTGTCAATACTTGGAACGTTAGTTAATTTCGTCTCAATCGATAGGTTTACAATTGTATATATTTGAAAGCTATTTCAAGCGCATTTAAGTGGTAAATAAAGCATCGCTAGCGACAAGAAAAAGAAACGGCATATAACACATATAATTAACAAATGGCATTTACACGTTTCTGTTGCGAAATATATTTATCATTAGTATTGATCAGAATTTCTGACGGGGTTTTCAAAATTCAAGAATCAGCTACGCACCTGAAGAACATATTTATCTTGCTAGTTTATTTTGGGTAACACTAGTGTAATGATCACGTGGTCGAATTATGAATGAAGACCAGTGCAGTCAATGAAATTGTACAGCGAGAAAAACGTGCGGCATACGGAAATAACATGTACGGGAGAAATATCAACAGGTAAATATTCAATAATTAATATTTGGAGGTATCGGCATGTACAAAGGTAGGTCAACGTTGAAATTTTTTCATAATTTTTTGTACAAACTTACTAACATGTTTTAAGACTGGAAGTGATTTCGACGATAAGAGTGTTTTCAGCGATAGGTCGTGGACCTGATTATTTAAATTACTTAAAAAGACATCTCTTTCACTCTGAAAAAAGTTACAATATAAAAGGTAATGATTTTCACAGCCTATCTGGTCGTCTCGGTTGCATAATGTGCATCGTCGCTCTTGGAAAGGTGTTCCATCATGACCCCCCGTTTCTACAGGTAACAAATGATTAGCTGTTCGAAATTTAAAAAGACTAATATATTCGTGTTCTTCAAGTTCGTTAAAATATGATTCATAACAGTGATTTTCTTTGAAACTGCAGTAAATTCGACCTTTATTACTCTGCTGGAGCTCATCATGCCACTTTTGTTTGAACTGATCTATGAGTATTTGCCCAAGCAAAAGATTAGGAGCAAAGAAGTTTAATTCCGTTTTAAATATCTTTATGCAATCCTTCGCATTTTCTCTTCAAAACCTAATCCTATTTTGATGAAAAAGAAGCTCGTTGCCGCGGTATAAGAATTCAACACTCTCAAAATTTAATCTTAGTCGTTACATATCGAATACCACGGTAAACACTTCTAGCATCTTCGGGTCTTCTTAAAATGTTGTTGTTATTGTTTTTAGTCCTTCAAAGGTTTGAACAAAACTAATCCTTTTTCTGACAGAATCGATCATGGAGCTTGAAAGTTTTGTTCAATTACGCCACAACTTAACTAAATATGACGTAGAGATTTATGCTTTATTTATTGTGACGAAATTTCACTATTCACTATAGATAAAATAACTTAAGTACTCATTTAATTGGGAGTACAAAAGGGGTATATAATAAAAGGAACATTATACCAGTATGTAATCTGTAGGTTTGTATGATTTCTCGTTGCGTATGTAAACCACATCATTTAAGATATCGCAAACATTGCAAATGGCGAAAACAGGCTAAAATTTCAAAAAATGAATTTTGGGGGAAATACTTATTGGCACCTAGATTTTAGTAAATAAATGTATTTAGCTATGGATGTAGAAAATGTTTGCAAGCTCAGTTTAGTCTAATTCATGTTCTAATTATCAAGCACATACTAAAACAAAAGAAATACCATTTGCATGAGAACTCTGAAATTCATGAACAATATATCAAAGTAACTCATACCTGAAATAAGTATATGCTGGTCTACAATGTTTAGTGCCAATTCGTCAAAATAATGTTAGGGTTTTCAAGAAATTCAAGGAAATCTTACTTCCTGGTTCAAAGTAAAAGTAGATTCTACATCCATAGCTAAATACATATATTTACTAAAATCTAGGTGGCAATAAGTATTTTCCCAAAAATTCTTTTTTGAAATTTTAGCTATTTTTCGCTATTTGCAATGTTTGCGACCTCTTAATTGGGAGTACAAAAGCGGTATATAATAAAAGGAACATTATACCAGTATGCAATCTGTAGGTTTGTATGATTTCTCGTTGCGTAACTATGTAAACCACATCACGCTCGACCTTCGGTCTCGTACGGAAGCCCAATAGGGCCATTTTAAGTTAGAAGTTAGGAGGCAACAATTCTAACTAAGATCTTAGAACTTAGGTCTTAGAACTTAGAATGTAAAAATCTCTTAAAAGCGGGGGCGCCATTTTTTAAAGAATATCAACAGTGGCAGGTAGACATGAAAATCGACAACAAGGGGTGAGTTTTAATTCAATGATGATATTTTCACAAGAATTATATCCAAGCGATAGTGTAATTTTGATCTTAATAGTATATGTACCAATAAATGTTACGGTAGGTCGCATTAGAGGTTTTGTGTGATTTTTAAAAGGAGGTGTTTCTTCCCGTCAATCATTCAGTCAGTGAGCTTTATATTTAATATGTATTAATATGTATTATTAGGATTTCCGATCTGACTGTTCTGGATGGTCGTTTATACACAGGGGCTCCCTGTGAAAATAACCCGAGTATCTGATGTTTGTCTTTGTGTTATTACCCCCTTTGTTAAAATTTGGGACGATATTTAAAAAAAGTAAAAGGGCTGTCAGTTGTTGATACAATCGATTTTTTATGGAGTATTATAATTTTTTTATTTTTCCTATTGCTGTATTTTCTCTTTTCTTTCTTTTCAGACGACAAAAATGGTCACTAAATGGGCATGGACGTTTATTACGCCAGTAACTAGTGTTGTGATCACGGAATCAGCTGTCGTTCTCAGAGGGACGCATTTAATAAGACTAGAACTTATTAAGCATTACTTCTTCTATAGCTAATCATACAATTATATAATTTTGTTATTATATATTTTGCGTGATAGTAAACTAAGCTTGCGTTAACTTAAGCGTATACTGAAAGCTAACAATCTTGCTCGACGTAAAACACGTACACCGGAGTTGTAGAAATCTAGAGGAGTGTGAAGGTTATTGTTCGATGTGGCAAAAGTTAGTGACTGACTACCGACTTGTGCTGTCTGTAATGAGAGATCGATGAAATCGATCTCAAAGGAACTAGTGAACACAAAGCACACCGATAATCACGCCAAAGATATGTCTCGAATGTCATATCGAACAGCAACAACACACATGCAGTAATAACGTCATACTACATAGACACATTCAACGAATTAGGCATTGCCCCAAGGCTTCATCGTTGCGATAGAGGGACTGAAAATTCGACGCTAGCACTGCCTCAACCATTTTTCAGATTGAAAATGTTTATCTATGGAAAGAGTGTAGCAAATCAGCGTATAGAATCCTGTTGGGATTACTTAGTAGACATAGGGTCCACTGGTGGATTTCATTTTGCAAGGATCTACTTGACGTAAACGTTTTGGATGCAACAAGTCTTATACACATTAAAATGCCTCAGATATTGTTTCATGGTACCAAACAGAACTCGACATGATAGCTCAGCAGTGGAACCCTCACGATATTCGAGCCCAAAAGAGTTTTGATATTACTTGCGGAAGACCCGATATAATGTATTGTATCGGTGGTGGACATAACTCAGAAATCATGTTGAACAAGAGGACATACAGATATCCCAGAAACTTTATGGATCACCTTTAGAAACGGCTTCATTCTAACGAAACCGAGGATCGCGTTCGAGTGTTGTCGTTTGATAACAGAAGGCCTTTGAATGCCGACGAATCGTCAACATGGTACATTAAAATGTTATATAGTGCGATTATATTAACCTGCTCATTATGCATACATTACACAGTGGTTGAACGTGCTATTTTGAGACGGGGATATCCTTGCTATTTTGGACTGGTCTTTTGCATTTGTATGTATATCTTTAAAACTGCATTCACTTCCACGTGCGTCTATAGCGCAGTTGGTAGGAAGGCAGAAAATAGCAAACAACATTTTTTTTGTTTGCTGCTTGGCGCAAGTTCGAGTCGTACTTGGACCTATAATATTTGCGTTTTATATTGTAGATGTTTATTGTTTATTTGTGTATTTTTTTTAAATATTATGGTTTTTTGGGGCTTTATTGATTTATTTTAATGGACTTTTTATTCTAATATTGATATTTCCATGTCACAAATTATATCAGTACAAAATATTTTAAACATATCACAGCAGTTCTGTTTCACTTGCGGTGTCAGTGCCACTGTCACTGTCGTCATCATCGCTGCTGTCATCGGCAAGATTGATCACAAAGTTGCCCATATTAGCGTCAATCACTACATCTCTCGATTGGTAAAAAAGTATAAAAACAAAAATGGCTCTAGCAGGACTCGAACCACATACCTTTAGCGTTTGAATGCTGCACTTTACCACTGAGCCATTCCGCTTTCATACCTGCCTAGCGGAAAGAAGACACCTATGACGACTTTCACGCTTTGGTGATAAAGTTAAAAATATCACAACCAACCACCGAATAATGTATGCAAAATGGGCAGGTTAATATAATCGCACTATACCGATGCATGAGATGATGATTGAGATTATTGATTTTACAGTGACTTACAATGAAACAGGGGTTTCGTTTAGCGTATCAAATAAATTGTAGCACTACAAAATTCGTGTAATTACTGATCATTTAACCTGTCTGCCATAGTCGAAAATGATATCTTTTTTGTGCTAATTGTGCCTTTTGTCAGAAAACTTATTAAATTGTGGGATACCGCTTGTGGTCATCATAATATAAGTATATTAAAAGAAAATGTTTTGTCTTTTATAGTATTGAAACACCATTTGCTACAATTTCCATTGCGAAAAAGGGGCATAATTCTGCAAAAAATGATGGTGTAACTTGCTATTGGCTCCAAATTGGGGTCATTTGTACATATAATGGATTGCATATCTAAATGAATCTTGACCATACATGCAAAAAATAGTTGTTAGAACTTAGACATTAGAACTTAGTTCTTAGAACTTAGACATTAGAACTAAGTTCTTAGAACTTAGGCATTAGAACTTAGTTCTTAGAACGTAGACATTAGAACTTGGACATTAGAACTTAGACATTAGAACTTACTTCTTAGAACTTAGACATTAGAACGTATATATTAGAGCTTAGACATTAGAACTTAGACAGACGGTTATGCTTTTCAAATATGAAGCTTAAAGAAGGAAAAATTGCTCCATTCGTAAACATAAAACTTTATTCAAGTAACAGTTAACTACAAAAAATGAAACAATATACTTATCTCATTTATCACTAATAATAATACCAAACACTCGACAAGAACTTGTCAATGGCATACCGCCGTGCCACACTAAAAAAAATAGTTAATACTTACGCTTTGTAATATTAAATACTGTTTATGGCGAAGTTCAATGTTATCTTCAGGTCAAATATTCAAAAAAGTGCTTATCAGGGATTCCTTTGTATAAACAGGAATAAAAAAGGTCAGGAAATGTTAAAGTGATGGAGGAAAATCAATAGAATTTATGTATTTGTGAATATGAGCCAAACAGTTCAAAATATACTCAATTTTAGTTTCAAGAAATAAATATTTTTATTTAAGATCACTGTCATCTGTAGGTCATGGCCAAATAATCCAAGTTAAGGAAATTGTTTAAGTAGTTAAGAATTGTTAAACTTTAATGGTCAAAAACAAGAAATACTCAAGTCATGTTGAGTTTATTTTAAAATTTATGGTAAAACAGCATCGAATAACATAACCACTGCTACAGATGAAGTTGGATCATCTAAAGCAGCCACTTATTCTAACTGCTACCAGTGAAGTTAGATCTTCTAAAAGAGCCTCTAAATCCAGTGTAATGAAGCAATTCTTTCTCGTAAATGGCATTGCATTAGGCCAAATATTCGTCAATATTAAAAAAGAAAGAGAATCATTTTATGAATTGTTATGTAATGAAAAGGTGTTATGAAACAACTTTAATGTATGTTCCATTTGATGAATAAAATCCTTCTTTGGAAATATTTTTATGTCACTTTTGTCACTTTATGCCATTTAATCAGCCCGGGTAATACAGCTTTGCTCCTCAGACCGAAACTGTCGTTCTATAGATTATTTTGTTTCATCATCAGTTCTTTTTTCTCATCTTTCTCATCAGGTTCCTACAAAGCAGAAAACGTATTTTACTTCGTTGGGATAAATTGATAAAAAGATCATTTCTAATTACCTATGTTACACTTTCAATGATAATTTGCTTAAAGTCATTTTGATAACTACATTGAACTGCTCACCTCACCTTTTCCCTTGTTTCTAAAGTCAGCTGTAACTTTGAAAGTCACTGGTCGCTAAGAATACTTTGTTGGTATGGAATTAATGGTTGCTAAGGAAAAGCAATTTTTGCATTGAAGTCAATGCCACTAAGGAAAATTGATGGTTGCTTGGGTGACATTGGCATTCCCTTTATTGCAAATCCTTTGGTTTCCATAGCCACAACTTTAAAAAGAGAAATAATCATAGCAAATTTCATAAAATTAAACAGCTTTTTAAAAAGAAATGAATTATTTTTATAACTTTGAAAGAACATTAACCAATACATATATAATTCCAACAACTTTTGTTGAAACCCTCTTAGAAAGACAAATGGACAAATGGACGAACCGATAGACAGACAGACAGACTGAAAGACCGCTAGACAGCCTGCCAGCTAGCCAGCCAGACTAAGTTTGATCGCAAAAGTCACCTAGTCAGAAAATTCTAGTGAGATAAAAATAAACCTAGCATGAAAATTGACTTTATGCGATTGTAGACTTCATGTGACCGTTACTTTTATCCTTGATAGAGTTACTTTAGAAACTAAATAGGTCATATACTTTAGATTTTTCATACGAATCAATGAATTTCACCTTATTGAATTAGTTATCGATGCTCACTAAATACAACCCCTCTATGTTAAATAATCTGACATTTTTTCCGAGGTCATTTATTTGCAAATGAGCCGAGTCTCTAAATACTCAACCCTTGCATCCCTTCGTTTTCTACAGAAACCTCTGCTAGATGATGACATAACGTTTATATCTGCCTTTACTTTCGCCTTCCTTTCCCCTTTCTCTGAAGTACAAGAAGTAATTAGGTTGAACCTCAAGTTGCTCTTCAAATTGTCATCTTGAAAATCTATTTTATCCGTATTTGGCTAAACTAGTTTGAACTGGCTATAAAAACCACTTTTGAATTTCGTCCCAGTCAGTAATAGATAGCTTGGTAAACCTATGCCTATTGAAATTGATTGTTTTGACTAAGTCCTTTAAGTTGTACCGATATAATCACCTGATTTTTAACTTACTAGCTATATCTCACCAATTCTTAAAAATAAATGAAAAGGGAATTTTGAAAGCCATCAAACACGACAAATACGAAAATATTGCAGGCTCGGTTTGATTAAGCCTGTTCATGAGCAGTAATGGAAATGCATCTTACTGCCCACGCCGCATAGCCCCGGTTTGAGCGCAACTCAATATTCACACCAATAAACAGCACGATTTGATCCGGAACTAAACAAAATAGAATTTTGGCAGGGGATCTGAGAGTATAAATTCTGCATATCACAGATAACGTCAAATGCAAAAGTTAAAATGTATGAAGTATATCATTGGGGTAATTGAACAATATCCAAATCTATATTGGCTGGGATATTGATACCACCCATCTATAAACTGGCCGAAACATTTAAACAAAAGCAATTTTAGAAGTACTATTAACATAATTCATAAGTATCGTACTCAACGACTTTCAAAGGACGTAACTTATAGCAGCACTGATTGAATGTACGGGGAGACTTTTTACAGCCGCCACACGGCACAAACAACGCTACTGTGATATAAGAAATAAGAAATAAAATTAAAAGAATTAAAATAACAAGTTTATCTCACATCCATCTTCTTGTCTGTCTTCCATTCAATATGGCATTTTCACGTCTAATTTCTAAGTTCTAAGACCTAAGTTCTAAGATCTAACATCTATGTTCGAATAGTTGCCTTCTAACTTCTAACTCAAAACGGCCCTAATGGGCTTCCGTAGTCTCGCGTGATATTGTTTACATTACCAAATTCGACAAATACAAACCTACAGACTGCATACTGGTATAATATTCCATATTTACTAGGCCCATTAATAACTAACAAGTAATTATTTACGCTTAAATCAGTAAATATAAGTGAATATCAATTTTTGTCTGTTTTTCTAAGAACTCTTTGTTTAGTTACAACTAATAATCACATGTGACGTTTTACGTAAAAGTGAAATGGCTGCGAAGCTTAATGTAGACATAATTTATGACATGAAACATGAGATGTGTACTAAATAAAACTATTGTTTTTATTAAAAGTATCTCTCATCATGCATTCATAGTTTTCGGACAATCACGCGATTTTCGATGATTACGACAGCCTAAGCAAATTGATTTTGATAATGCAATGACTTTATATTAGGCCTAGTGATTTTATAACTTATTAGTGAGCTGGAGTTATTTCACCAGGACAACTTGTACTTGTGTGTTGATATGATAACCTGTTGGGGGCAAGTGTGAGGTTGGTGCACCCTAAAACCTGGTTTAAACCCCCGGTGGCGGGTTGTTTTGCCGTTCCAAGGCGGTAACCCCTATGCTCTCATTTTCGTTAATTGTTTGTGGTGTCTTGTTTTGGTTTGGCGTGCTTGTGGACACATGCGCTCTTTTCCTCTCTTCCTGTTCGTTGCGTGGGGGCTGTATTTTGTGAGTGTGGCGATTCCTGATATGCATACATCACTTTTTTAACAAAGATATCCTAACAACAACAACATCGACAGCAACAACAAAAACAGGTAACGATATGGAATTTTCTGCAACTAGGAACGAATAACATAATGATGAATTAGATATTTGTATTTTAATAAAGTGAACACGATGCATACGGAGTATACCTGATTGACTGACTGGCTCAGGGCTCTTAATAGACTTGCATTCTTTTCCTATATTGTCTAAACAAAATGATATCTCCCATAGCTCAAAGGACGGAGAAGTCTGGTCACTTTTCGGAGACCACTTTTTCCAAGTGAGTTAAAATGATTTAATATTCCAACTATATTAAAAAGAGGGCAATAACCAATGTGAAATCTAACAAAGTAGTCCACGAAAAGTACGAAACTGATCATCTTATAATCATGCTCTTACCTCCTCTCTATTTTTAGGCTGTAATGGGAGACTATATCTTCTGGATGTGGCCATTTCTGATATGCATATTTCTCATTTTATTAATGGCAGTAGTTTTGTTTGTGCTGTGTCGCGACCGTAGGACGTCTCCCCGTACATTCAATCAATACTGCTATCTTTCCATCCCTCAGGGATTGCTGTTTACATTCACTTTTCACACCCCTCCCAGCACACTCAAATACTCTCATATACCACATTGATTGGTCTAATTGGCATATTCGATTGCTATTTTTACAGTCCCATATCTTTGGGATTAGTGAATAAGTAGGTTAATACTTACAGTCTTACAGAATGGTTTTGTCTTAAAAATTACAATAGCGTTAAACATATATAACGTGGTATCGTCACTTAAAAATTTTCAATTTAATTTAAAATCGCTTTTAATGTAATAGTATTTCACAACATATTTATCAATTGGCTCAATACAAGTTTAAATTAAATATTTCACCTCTAAGGCTATCTTATGTGTCTTCTGTCCGAATTCCACCTAAAATAAAAACCTTTAAAATCTGCAGCTGTCAGTTCGTTTTTCTCAAATTAATTTGTATAAGATTACTTCCGTCAATAGGACAGATTTGACTCTCTGACTTAAACTACAGCGTAGGTAATGGTTATCTAAGCAAACTTTTTAAACCCATAAAAGATATGGCGGCCTTTTGCAGCTAAATAATTATCTAATTTCCCTGTAGACAATTTGTACTATTTACTTATGTAAATATTGCGTTTCATTCAGGGCTAGACGGCGTGGGCAGAATAATGTATTTCATTCATGCCTGTAATATTTATTTTTTGTGTTTTTGGTGACTTTCATATATTTAAAAATTGTTCCATTACCCCTAGGATATACGTCCTGCTGTTTAATTTTTGTCTTTTTTCACTGTGACATGCAGGATTTGTATTCTCAGATCCTCTGCCAAACTTCTGTTATGTTCAGTTCCGCCCTTTGTTTTTTTCATTTATGGCAATCCCATTTTTTATCTGGAGATCATACGCCGCCAACCATGGAATTGTTTAATCTATAAATATAGGATTGAAGGTTCTATGGTCATCGCCATATGCATACCATCGTTTGGTAAAGTTTAAAACTGTACTGTTAACTTGTGTAAATATTGGTTTGCGCTTAACACGGGGCAAGGCGGCGTGGAAACTAATATGCATTTTAATTACTCCCATTAAAGGCTAAATAAAAGCGAGCCTTCAATATTTTCACATTCGTCTTGTTCGATATCTCAAAATTATCTTTTCATCTTTATTAGTTGAAAATGATATGGATACTGATTAAGTCAAACAGACGAGTTTTTACAGATATTAAATAATACTATCCTTTTTATATAAAGCGAAGATATACAACATTTGTGTAAATTGTTTAGCGCTAAAGAGCTGAATTTTAATTAATAAAAGAACAACAATGTAAACCTAACTTAATTTTAAAGCATATGTAAAACTGTCAACCTGGAACCTGAATTAATGTATACTTGCATTCCTTGAGATAATCAGCTTGCAGACCTAAATAATTATGTTTTATCTTTGAAATTGTCAATCATTTTATTAGAAGAAACGTCTGCACGAAACGTAACAGTAGTTAGATCAGTGTTTAGGTACAATAGAGATGCTTATTACTATACAGTCAAAACAGCATTGCGTATGTCAAAATAATTGGATTTACATTTTAGCAGTCATCGGCACGAATCGGCAGTGGTTTTCTTTCTGATTCACTGACATTATTTGTTCGAGTTACAGCGTGTTACGAAACACCATTAACTATCTTCCAGTCTTACTTTCATTGGAAATTATCCCAATCCTCAACTCTGAAACCTGAGAGTACTTATTCTTCGTGTACATTACCTTCCTGGTTTATAGAAATACCGTTGTATTGGTTTCAGGCCCTGTTATTATAAAACTTTTTCAAGACATTATTAAGACTTGCATAAATTTTAATGCTTCTAAGTATATATTATTAATAATATTTACTATATATTAACAAAATGTTTTCACCGATACATCTGTCAGATGTGCAACATTTTTTATCCTTTTCAATAATGTTTTTTCCTATTAATTTAATTATTTTGTTAGCAATAACAGTTGACAAATGAAGAATGCATGGATCGAAAATTGCATGAGAGCTGGGAATACACTATTTCACGAAAACCCCATATTTTACATAAACGCTTACAAATCATTTATTAAAAATGCGATACCGTTAGCTTTGTTGGTGCTCTTTGAGACACGTTTTAAAGGAATGCTATGAAACACCGCAACAAAACTTGTTTAACGTCAATTGATCTTTGATGGATCATGAGTTTCCTACAATAAATACAATATATATTTTGAACTGTTTTATTCACATTTGTGAAATTGCGAAAAAAAAGATTAATTTCTTCATTTCCATCATATGTCGTTATATATAACATATAAAACGTTGAAGTTTTCTTGTTATTACTGCCGGTGAAAATGCAGAATAATCATTTGTTCTTTGTCGTATTCTGTTGTATTTTTCTATATTAACTATAAAATATCACACTTTAATTGTACAAGTTTATCCAAAAAAGTGAATAGAACAATTTTTTTTTCTAACAAAAATATTGGCATCTGTTTGGTAAAACACAATAAACAAATACATTCAGCCTTTTTATGATAATCCTTGACAAAATATAAACAATTAAGGGATATTAAGATTGTATGAGATACCTCTTATTATACCCACAGATTTAGCCTATAAACCTTTTTTTATTTCAAGGGATATGTTATCCATGGGCGAACAGTGTTAATCCAGATCAGCCGCCACATTCTTGCTATCTGATAAGGATCTTATCTGTTCGCTGTTTATTCATCAGGTTATTTCTGAGCAAGCAATTGAGATCCTGATCAGATACCTCAGATGTATGGCTTTCCAGCGCAGGCAATTCAAGTTATTGGTATTTACGTGACGTTCGCATGCAGCATTTTTTATATTATACCTGAAAGTCTGTAAGTCTACATATCCGTACAAGGTTTTATAATTTTATCAGGGATATACAGAAAATGATAAACTGCTAACAGAATAATGCTTCCTTTTAGGAAAACATTTTGATTACATTTGATTACATGTATGTATTAACTCAATATAACATTTTCTGTACACACAGTGGAAACTTTAACTTGTTTCACTTAAGCAGGTTTTTGTTTAGTATAAATATTAATGTGTTGAATAAAAAATACTTACAACCACCTTAGATTTTCAAAATATTAATAATTTTAAAGTAACAGTTTTACAAGATGAAATCTGACAAAATTATATCCACAGTTGACATGTCCCCAAACAAATAAATGATCAGTGCACATCACTGATTGCTTAATTAATAATATGCTGTGGCCACAATGATAAAATTGTGCACATTTTATCGTTGCCAATTAAAACAACCGACTTTCTTCAGGTGTTCCAGAGGCAAGAATGTCGGAGACAAGAAATTTCTTTGTCAGCAATTACCTAGAAGGTTTAGGTTTATCATTCATTTATTAACAGAAAACCCACTTTTAATTATCAAGAACCAATTACCAAGAATAGGTCCAGTATGTTTTCACACTTGTGGTTATCTTATAATCACAAAACCTATAGATGAAACTTGGCTGAAACTATTATTACTCCTATACGCTGATGACACCGCTATTCTCTCTACAAACGAGCACGATTTTCAGATCAGCCTAAATATATTTAATGAATACTGTACCCGATGGAAATAAGATGTTAATATTAGCAAGACTAAAATTATTATTTTTGGAGCAAGAAACACCGGTACACAACTTTAATTTAGGTGACAAACAAATTACGATCACCGATACATATCATTACCTAGGGGTTACCTTTTGTAGTAATGGATCCTTCTTGAAGGCCAGAAAACACGTATCTTCGCAAGCGAATAAGGCTTTGCATCTTCTTTTTACCAAAACAAACAATGCTGACCTCCCCTTAGATCTAACAGTGAAGCTCTTTGACCACACCGTATTACCAATATTAACTAAGGGAGTGAAGTCTTCGGTTACGAGAACTTAGACATACTCGAAAAAGTTCATAACGTTTTTCTCAGAAGAATAACAAATGCTCGATCAAGCACAACCGGTTACATGTTACTAGGTGAGCTCGGACGTTATCCTATTTCGATTACTGTTCAAGCAAGAATGATAAATTTTTTGGTTTAATTTGCTTCTTGGTAAAGCGAATAAATTGTCTTTTTTACTATATAGATACATGCTTAACCATACAGAAATCCAATCTAAATGGATTTGTAAAGTAAAAAGTATTTTGGACTCTGATGGTAGATCAGACCTATGGCTAAAGCAATCTTTTTCCGTTCATAGAAGTACACGTAAAATGATTAAACGCGTCTTATCTATCAATATCAAGATTGGCATTCTAATATGCAGCTATCTAATAAAGGGAGAATCTATGGGAGCTTTAAAACATCTTAAGAATTTGAAAAATATCTTACATTATTACCTAAATCAGATGGCTTAATATTATTTAAATTCAGAACGTGTAATAATCGATTACCGGTTGAAGCTTTGCGATGGCAAAACATTCCTTTGCAATAATGGTGATATCGGTATTGAACGTCACTATTTATTAAAATGTAGATATTTCGACGAAGCGCGAGCCAGAATATTTGAAAATATCCGTATATACGACAGTGATGTTGCTTCACTTATTTAATGAAATCCACGTCTGAAGAAGTCTTACTGAAGATCTGTAAATTTGTAAAAATTGTAATGGCAAAATTCAAATGACATATTTATGTTAAATGAACCTAAAATCTGCTCTCCACCATATTATTTGTTGACTGTTCCCATGTTACATGTATCACACGTCTGGGAAAATAAAGATTATGTTCTGTTCTGTTCTATTGCCTTAGGCTTGATCTGGAACACACTGTTAAAATCATATTTGTGAACACCTGGTCACTGTGTGAAAATTTGAATAATTGTTTATTATCACTTAAACTATATCCATTTTGCAGAGATATATCAAACTAATAAGGTGGATAATAATTACAGTTCAGTGGATAGTTCTCCAAAACTTCGCAACTTTGAAAACTTCTTTGTTCCATTTAAATTTAACCTTGTGGTCAGTGGACAAAAACTGGTCTGGAAAAGTCCATTTCCCTGAATATCAAATAGTAGGATAAAATTTCAAGTCTTTGGATTTTAGAAGAATAACTGAAAAAAATGCTTATATGAGGAATGGCCCAGTATGCCTAAAATATAGATTACATTGAAATTTATTCCATATCCATAAAGATACTTTATACTGATTTTATTCTTTTCTTAATAGTTTATTTAAAAAATTAAATAATAATTTACCTACAAAGTTTATGAAATGGATTTTGTCTACCTATGACTTATAACAAATGTTTTTTTCTTTAAATGAGACATTGGTGCTTCGATATTTTCTGGCTTTAAGCATTTTAGCTATATATTTTGAAAATAAAAACAATTGCTAAAAACAACATATTATGCACCTCTATCAATTTTGGTTACTATAAAATAAATTCAAGTGCACTTGTGTATTATTCCATTTTTAATATGGCAATCCTTTAAATCATTAATGTAATCATAATATAATAAAAAAATAATCCTGATTACAGGCAAAATTTCATGAGTAATGATTAAATTACATTAATTTTAATCAGTTTTTTTCTAATGTAATAATTATATCTGATTACTTCAAAAGTGAGTACTCATTACAGCTGATTGCAATTACTGATTACAATAACCCCAGGTCTTAAACAATCATTTCTTAGTTAAAGCTGAAAACACATTGTTTCTGTAAATATGACGTAACGGTTGTATTCTACATACAATGACGCCTTTTTGTATAAGATTGCCATCTCAAAAAGTCTTTCCTTATATACCGTTACAGTATTATTCCGCTTTTAATTCAGTGTTGAAAAAAGGTACCTTCCATTAGCAGACAAAAAGAACAACTATAAATGTGAGTTTTACTCTATCACAGAGTATAACTAGTAAAAGGATAAACTTGAGAATGTTTAAACACATATTTTAAGAGTATAATGAATTCGATTCGAAATTATTTTTTAACATCACATTAAAAGTTTTTGTTCTTTACTGTAATATAAACTTCCAAAAAGATTTATTTTTAATACGATATATTGATTTACCCTACCTGCTCAACAAGAATAGAATATTTTAAACATGATTCGTAAACTGAAGAAAATGGGTGAGGATGAACTTGTTATTTAACTAGTGAGAAGTGGAAATTTTAAGAGGATGGTATTTACCAGTAAGCAATTAGAATTGCTTTGTTAACGGATAGATGGGTTAGTGAGTAAAATGTTGGTTTATTATCTGGAGAGAATAAGAAAAGAAAAGTCATAATTATGTAAGCAAAGATAAAGTCTGCAATTAGGTAGTGTTTTCATAAATCTGTTGAAATAACAACAGCAACTCATTTCAGGTTCTAGAATGGCAATAATGACGAAAGTTGTAGAAATCGTGGTTAAGATATTGCATTTCTTTTTCAAAATACGTGCACACCAAATATTTTTCTAGTTGTTCAATTGGAAACTTAGAAGTTTTGATCAGAAGAAGCTGTTTCGATATCTGCTGGGTGCATGACCAGATCCCTCTTGCAGACATAATTGTAGCGCATGGCTGGTCGACCGGTTGACCGTCTTTCAGCAGATCTCAAAACAGCTCTAGCAGGTCTAGATTACAGAATATTGTGATTATCTGCAAAAAAGTAACAATCAATTGTTTGTTTTACCACTTCATCAAGCCTTTCATGGAAACAATATGAAAGTACGATTCCCGTGTATCTATTCGATTCCCTTACCTTCAAATGTCAATCAGGCTGAGAAGAAGAGAGATCCAGCGCAAGGAATGGAAGAGCCGCAAACAGCAGAGGACCCAGCCTATCACTTCTACCAATGGTAACCGCCACTGACCATACTTGCAGCAAGTGTGGTATGAGTTTCAGCTCCCTCATTGGCTTATTTAGCCACAACCGGCGCTGCAGTCCCAAAACCAAGTGAACACTCAGATGCTCTATTGTCTCTAGAGACAGAAGGATGCCAACAAGTTATCTAGACCATTGTCAAACAAATTATTATTCAACATCAATTTTTAACGTATATCAACCGATTTCTATTTATATCGCACTACTTATAGAGCTTCCAAAACGTTATTGTCCTCTTCTTGAGATTGTAAATTTTGCTAAATAAATAAAGAATGATTCATATTTCGGAACCGAAAATAATAATACAAAATTGTGTTTTGGAAGGGTCATTTAATAAATTTAAAGCTACATGTATGTCGATTGTGTCAAAATGTACATGACTACCGTTTGTTACACGCTGATAATCAAACTCATTTGGTAATTATGCATTGTTTAAAGAAAGAAGCTATAGTTGAATGATTTGTTTTACCGTTAATTACACTTGTCACATTATATCCAAAAGTATTCACTAATGTGAAAAACTGTTTTCAGATAATACAACCGTCCACGTATAGATAAATGCACATAGTTACGGTCCGGACAAAAATGGTACCGCACCAAACCACCCACCAACCGTCGGCAAACAAATAACTGCTTTAAAAAAATCCTTGAAAATAGTATGAAGATACGATTTCAAATAGCAGACACCAATATTGCTTATGAAAAAGTTAGAATATGTAGAATTAAACCCCAAACATTGTTTGATTTTTTCACATAATGTAAATACCAACCGATTAAACATTTGAAGTTTTTTGTTTTGTAATCATATTGCCTCTACTTGGAATCGAACCCGCACCGTCACGGCGACAACACCTTACCCTACAATTCCGAGCTAACCGGGACAGCCCCAATAAAAGAATAGCCTACTTCAAATGAATGATTTCTTTTAGTGAAAGCTTAACAAATCGAATTTGGGATAAGCCCTGTTGCACAAGTACGTTTAAATGCAATTGAAGTGTTGAAATTAATGTGTGTATCGGCGATGTAGCTTCATGCCTGCCAAAACTTCTTCATTAAAAATCCGGAGATTTTGTCTGAATATGTCGACGACGACGACGATGATGATGATGATGATGATGATGATGATGATGATGTGTGTTCTTCAAAGAATTTATAATTGAATTTTGCCGATTTTGTTAAAAATGGTTAAATACCTTGTTTTCTAATGACTGTTATCTGTTTTTATCATTCTTTTTTTAAAAACTTTCTGTTAACCCTGTTAAGACCTGTTTTTGACAATGACCATGCAATCAAAATTGATAGAGGCAGGTGTAACATCGAGGCCCTTGTTTAGTTTATGACACGCGGTTATTGTACAGTTGTGCGAGAGGCGCTGAGGCAGCATGTCACTGACCACGTCCTCGTTATCTCGTAATCTCGTAATAAACAGGAAATGTGCAACTGCTGTGGAATATTTATTACGTTCATTGCACAACTTTTAAATTAGGTTCAATTAATCTATTTTTTGTAATTTCATAGAAATCCGGAGATTTTGACTATAAAACCGGAGATCCGGAGAAGTAACTTAAAATCCTGAGATTTCGGATAAAATCCGGAGATTTGGCAGGCCTGTAGCTTTAACATAAGCAAAATTATTTTTAAATTATATATGGTTGCATATAAATACTGAGAACATATTGATTATACAATCAAGTAAAAATAATTTATGAACTTTAAACGAACAAGAGAACGAACCCTCAGTTTTACCGGTAACCACTGAACAAATAGATAACTGACCGTTATAAAGTTTATATCATGTCATTAAGAAGTCGAATTGACAAAGTATTTTTGTGCTTGCTCACTCGAGTGGAAATGCAAACTAATTACTCGAATACAAACCCTTGCTCAAACAAGGCAGCCTCTTCTAAGTTACGACTTTTACTATAGTGGAATACCGTTCGACTTATTGTACTGGTACTCTTACAGGTTTCATTCCAGAAGCTACTCTATTAAGACTATTGCCGCATACTTAAGATGGGTAATTGCCATTTTCTCATTGTTATCCTGGTCAACCACCTTAATTAATTAGCATCAAATACACCCTAATTGTCAACACCTATAAGAATGTGATGTTTGAGTTCACGTACTGGTGCATTGTGACTATCCATGAACATATCACCTCTTTTATGTTAAAATGAAAGCAATATTCTAGCCTCTGTATAGATATACGAAACACACTGCAAATTGTATAGAGTTATCCGCCTGTTTAAAAACTAATTGGGTTAAGATGATCATCAACCCTAGAGTACTGTAGCAATTGCGATACAGTATATAAAGTTAATAAGCTTAGGGAAATTCGATTTTGACACAAGGCAAGAACTCCGCTGTTGCCAAAGTTATAGCCGTAGGCATGCCGACCTGCATATATGACTGATTCTTAATAAATTTAACGCCTCGGGCGGCTAAATACCTAACAAACGCTTAAACAACCTTCATATTAATCATCTTTTCTTTATGTTTGTGTTCGTTCTCTTTAAATATATATTTATATATAATTTATTTGATCGAGTTATTTCACTGTGGCAATGTCTTTTGTAAGACACTAACACAGCGAAGAAAACTACGATATATATTTAAAAGGAATGTATTCGTCTTTAAACATTGAAGGTAATTCATTCTAGCTCATAATACAGTTTAACTGATAATGAGCTGTGAAAATAAAATTATCAGGTTTTTAAAAAAATCAAAATAACTTGAAAATATTGCTCTTATAAATCAAAATCCAAACACATCGTCCTTTGTCCCATGAGATCACTCAACCATGCGAAAAGCATGCGAATCATGCCCATTTGTGTTTACCTATAGGACAGTTTAATCTCTACATGCATAATAATGTAAATCTTGTGTGATGGTATTTGTGCAGTGTTTTGAAATTCATTATAGTCAATGTTTAAAAAGTTATTTTGAAAAATTAACACTGGTTGGCCCTAGAGGGAACATTGAACTGGATATTGTAATTAATTATTTTGGATTTATTTGAGTGGAAAATGCTTTATTTTGACACCCGGATTAGACAACATAGCAGGTACCACATTTTATTACTTTTCTAACAAAATTCTTTTTTATTCAACGTTTGTCTCCTGTTATTATCAATATTCATCTGTTTGTAATAATATAATAACAGTTTGATTGGAAATTGTTGAAAACATGATAATTTTAAAAGTTTTCACAGCTTATCATTAGTAAAACTGTATTATGTGCAAGTATGAATTACTTTAAGAGCTATTAAGTTTTGGGTGTAACTAGTACAATAATGAACTGAGGCAATTGATGAGAGCAAATTATTTACTCGGAAGTAAAAGTCTAAGAGTATAAAGAAATCATTGAGTTTCGAAACGATTAACCACATTGCTGATTATGATTTGCTCCCCACAGAATTCAGAACTTAAAAGTGAGATATGTTTGTTCCTATCGTCGGTCTACGGTATCTTTGTTTCTCAGTTTGGTAAATCTTGTACCTTTATCACCTAATTTCCCTGTAGAGATTTTTCTCAGAGACAGAACTTGCACTTAGTTGAATAAATATCAACATATGAATACAGATAAGGCTGTGCTGACGATTCTGACCGAGACAGAAATGCAGGTCACAGGGCACTTTAAACCCATTAACTAATATATATTCTTATTCAATAAGGCAATGTTATAGCACACGTGGGAAAATTCAGGGTGGTGTTGAGAAACAAAATTTGAAGAAAGAAAAACGAGGTATAATCCGATTAAACCCATTTAGAAATGAAATTCTATATTTGTTTTATAGATATTTGGACAAAACCACATATTGGTAATTTACGTATTTCAATTATAGCTACTTGACCGAAAGTACACAGCTCACTGCTAAAAATCTTACCAGATACTCTACCGTTTGACAGCTTTGATAAATTTTGTAATTCTGAAAGCTTTGATGAATTGATGACTGTAGGCTATTCTTTTATTGGATGTTATACGAACATATTACCTGGGCCAAAGATCATAAAACTAAGATTGGAGACCAGTCTCAAATTTCATGCATCACATTGGCTGAAATGGCGACCAGTCGTCAATTCAGCCAATCAAATGCTAAATATTTGAAACTGGTCCTGATTTAATACTTTGAGGTTGTACATAACCAGCTCCCAGACATAAGCATTGCTTAGTCTTCGCCTTTATCGGAACAATTATAAACAGAAAGGTCAGCATGAAAAGAAAAAAAAACTTTAATCAGTGTTACTAGGAAAAACACAGTTGAAACATTATTACCTCTGTCTTAGCGACTGGAACCAAATTTGTCTAGTCCTCGGTTCGCATGTATTTAAAATGAAATTGCATCTGCTGGGGGAGATTACATTTATTGATTACAGTACTGACTACATATACAGGGAGACTTTTAACGGCCGCCACACTGCACAAATAGCGCTTATGTGAATTTCAAATGATTAGAAGAGTATAACTGAGCAAAGTGCGATTTTTTATATTTCACGAAATCGTTAAGATTTTTTGTAATTATAAATATAAGCAAAAATGTGAAATATGCATATCAGGAATCGTCAGATTCAGAAAAAACAGCTTCCCACACAGTCAAGAAGAAGAGAGAGGGAGAGAGAATGGTTAATAAAATGATCAGTTTCAAAAAAGACATCACAAACAATTAACAATACGGAGAACCCGAGGGGTTACCGCCTTGGAATGGTCAGTGGCAAATCAAAGTGCACCAACCTCACACTTGCCCCAACAGGTTCTCATATCACAAAACAAGTACAAGTTGTCTTGGTGAAATAACTCCAACCCACCCATCGGCTCAACAATGTTGCATGCAAAAGCACACAAATATATAAAAACACAAGAAGCTAATAGCATTGCAAAGCCAAAGGGCGGGTTTTTAATGATCTTACCGAGACCAGAGCTCCTGGAGTAAAATCAGCAAGAACATGATGACAGGGATAAAAGAAACAAATGTTCAGCTTCTATGTTCTTTTACGAAAAGATTTCCATATAAACCTTCATAAACTCTTAAAATCAAGAAAATAATAAAAAGAATTTAAATAATGAAACTTATATGTTTTGATATTATATATACAATATCACTTTTATATTCAATTCGATACATATGTATGCAGATATAAACAATTTCAACCATTGTTTTGAAATGGATTTTAAACTCAACCCAAAGTGAAAAATTTAAATATATAATTCTCAAGACACTTAGCTAACTTGATCGCATTAGATTTTCAGAATTACTAATATAATGTACATGTGTATCGTTTTTAATGCAGTTTAAAGAAATGTCTGTATACTCAGATAAAAAAATCCGAAAATCTTTTTGAGGAGAAACGCAAAAATATGCTTTTGGGCTTAAATTTATTTAAATGAAAATAGTAGATAAGATATATTTTGTTTATCTTCTTCTATCAATACATGTATTTTGATTTCGTCATTTTGTATTGTCCAACAATATTGACCTGGCACCTCATTAACTTTCGTAAAGGTCATTGAAAATACACTGGATCATAAGCGGGGAATAAATTGATATATTTGTTCACTCCACACGCCAGTGAGTTGTGGTGTATATATGCCGGACTACTGGTATAAAGGTCTCTGGTTCGAATCCTTACAAACAACACTTTATGAAAATACCTATTTTTAGTATTTTCATGTAAGAATTTATTTGAAATCATTTTACTACATTTTGTTTTAGAATAGTTTTTAAATAGTATTTTTCTACAATTTTATTTGTGACAGTATGCAACCGTATAGGCTATAAATGGATTAGCGCATACACACGTTATAAAATAAACTGTATATATGTAAAAAAAAAACACAAGAAAAAACTGTCTATACGAGATTTAATAGAACGGAAATTTTAAAATTAAAAAAATGAAAATTAGCAGAAACACGAATTCGAACCCACGAGTTTACGTCAATATTTTTGAATTGAAACACCTTTACCGACTGCTTTAAGTGGGCTTCTTTACTTTGACCTTTTAAAATTGGTTATATACATTGATATGGTAACTTACTGTAAACGTTCATTAACATTTTCGTGATATCGTTCTGATTTGATTTTTTATACAAGTGCAATATCGGTAACTTGCAGGGGTAGGCGCTCTCGCAGTGACGGTGCGAGTTCGCTCCCAGGTAGAGGCAATATAATCTGAAAGTCACAGTAGCGCTATTTGTACAGTGTAACGGTCGTAAAAAGTGTCCCCGTACATATAGTCAGTACTGTTATAAGTAAAATAACTCGTAACCGATGTCGTGCAGTGATGATAACGTATATCAGGGCTATCCGATCAACCTTTTTGGGGGTTGTCTCGGTTAGATCAATTGGTTACGTCGTCGGAATTGCAGGGCTAGGCGCTGTCGCCTTGACGGTGCGAGATAGCTCCCAGGTAGAGGCAATAGCATTTCTACCATGTCCAGGACTGACGGTTATATAACTGAGATTGAAAACCAGTCTCAAATCTCAACCATCTGATTTTTAGCCAACCAGATGCTTGCGAATTGTGACTGGTTTCTATTTTCAGTTTTATAACATTGGGAGCAGTATACATATTATCATTCTTATAACGATATAGAAAAGCATTGATTTTCATACTACACCGCGTAATGCTTTGATGTTCAAATATGGTTATGGCAAGAGCATGCATCCAGCAAATAAAGCTGCATGTAAAATTGTTTTCATAATGTGTATGTATGGCTTCAGAAAATGGCGTTTTACATAAAGATGAAGTAACTAAATTAATTGTTGAAACTAATAGCATAAACTATCGAAAGTAAAACTTTCATTCTTTTGAAAAGATATGAGAACTTTAAGATTGTAAAACAAAACAAATTAAACACATCACTTATAGTTAATGAATTTCTTCTGCGAATTTTAGAGAACTGACTACCTAAAATAGTAGATGAATTTCTTCTGCACTGTTCAGAGAACTGACTGCCTAAAATAGTTTATGAATTTTTTCTGCAGTTTTTTAGAGACCTCATTGTTTCAAATAGTAGATAAATTTATTCTGCAATTTTTAAAGATTTGACTGCCTAAAATAGTAGATGAATTTTAGATAACTGATTGCCTAAAATTGTGTCTAAATTTGATATGCAAACAGATATAACTTCATTAAACACATTAGAGAAATCTTTAAAATTATTAATCTTCTTGTATTCAGATATAACTACCTACGCTCGTATCAGTAAAAGCCACATTCAGACAACACAACTTCCTACAGTGCTCTGATATTACTGAGCAAGCGCCAATTTCATACTTCTGTGAGAGTTTCTATTCCTCATGCTTTACTGTTTTGCCATCGTAAAATAACCTGTTACCGATGTCGTGCTGTGATGACAGCGTATATCAGGGCTATCCGATCAACCTTTTTGGGGTTGTCCTGGTTAGCGCAATAGGTTGCGTCATCTGAATTGCATGCCTAGGCGCTGTCGCAGTGACCATGCGGGTTCACTCCCAGGTAGAGGCACCTTAACTTGTACCTTTTCTCGATCTAACGCTAAAATCTTCGTTGTTTTTGTTTGCGTCGTCTCAAATATTTACTTTGACAGCCATGATGCTTCCGAATGGCTTCGGTCAGTTTACGGAAATCGCCGATCTCAAATTTTGCAACGATTTCTTCGATTGGCTTGTAGTCTAAAACGCCAGCCAATTGGAAAAACAATTGCATAAAATGACATGGTCGTATTCCCTAAACTGACCGAAGTCATTCAGAAGCATCATGGCTGTCAAAAGTAAATATTTGAGACGACGCAAACAAAAACAACGAAGATTTAAGCGTTAGATCGAGAAAAGGTACAAGTTACTGGTAGATAATGATTGAAAACTATGTATTTTATGTATGCGCCGTGTGAATATTTCATAGAAGCAGAAAGACACTAGATAATGCCGTAACCAAAATGCTTTTTTGCGATCACCTCATCGATGTCGACTAAAACGTTTGGAAATGTTCGAGCCGATATGAAAAGCTCTAGCAAACAATGGGTTTGAGAAAATTCCAATCGGTTTTCGCGACATGTTAGCACAATGAAAGACACATCTATTGCTGTATTGTTTAAGCTAGATTTGTTAGTATAAATGACAAAATTTTTCAGTTCTTTGAGGTCACTGTCAGTATATGGGACCCGCTTGATGGGGACCTTCATTTATATATATTAAAAAACAAAAACATTTTTTTCTTTATTGGAATTTTATTTTTTAACAATGATACGGACACCTGTGGATCCAAGGAGGGATGTCTTCACGTGAAATCGCTCGTCAAGTGCATTGTTCACCGTCGACAATTACTCGCTTGGCCCAACGACATCATATTAGTTTTTAATTACTTGTACCCTTTCCAATTTATAAAATGTTTACACACATCAAAAATATTCAAATTATTAGGTGTTGAGTTTTCATTCGCGCTCAATATGTATTATACGTGACAGCCACTTAGTCTAGACCACTGAGCTACCTAGCCGATAATATTCTGAGCAGTTAGTTCAGTAAAGTGTTGTTTAATTTATATATTAACCATTTACATTCTGTTTAAACACGTAAACATTTCAAATTAATCTTTGTTTACTACCAATAGTACATATTTTTTTATATCTGAAATTTTCACGATTTTAATAATATATTGGCCTAATTTAGTACACTTTTTATTCTGCCTTTGTGCACGTGAATTGTATCTTTTAGTACTTTAACAAGTTCAACGATCACACAATCTTTCACAAATGATGAAAAAGTAAGCCATTTAATTATGACGTTTATGTAATAAGGAACCTGGAACTAACATAATCTATCATGTGAATCTACAAGAACAATATTAATCATATTTAGAAACGCAGCAGGCGAACGACGCGTACATACGACAAACTTAAAGTACCTGTCAACAAATCAATGTCTTTCAGAAGTATCAATAGTTTTCAGTTGTAAGCCTTAAAGGTGTAAGAAAGTAATAATTTATAAACATTATGATACGAAGTAGATGTCCTACACTAAGACTTCTTTCTATTTCGCGGTGTTACATTTTTGACAGTTGAAAGTCATATTCATCGTGAGGCAACATCCATAACAACAGTATCTTAAAGACGTTTCAATGAAATTGAATGTATTGAATATGACCCAAATGGACACATGAAATATACGTATAGGCTTACACAACCTAATTAATCTATTGTACTTCAAACTATTTTAGCATGAGAAAATGGGTCAGGCGAGCGAAAAGATATGGTGTTTTAAATATTAATCATGGCGTGCGTAAACGTGCTTGTTAAGTTCACACAAAATCTATGGAAGTACTTGCTACCTGTTTTCATTCGGTGTTTAATAGCTTAAAACGTATCGACTTTGTATGGTAATTTGATTTCAGGCGATCTGATCTCATTAAGGTCATTGAGTACCCGCTTTCTTTGCTGGACAAAATCATAAGTTACATATGTTTTATATGCTTGTGTTTTTTTTTCATGCAATGTTGTCAAATTGATTGGTGGGTCGGAATTTAACAAGACAACTTGTACTTATTTGTTTAAAAGGGAACTTTTTGTGGCAAGTGTGAGGTTGGTGCATCATACAACCTCGTTTAAGCCCCTAGTGGCAAATTGTTTTGCAATGTTATCTTTTTCGTTAATTGTTTGTGATGTCTTATTTGAAACTGACCATTTTATAAAGCTATGCTCTCTTTTTTTCCGTGATAATTTGGCTGTGTGTCTAGGGTGGGAAACGTGTTGGTGGCGGCTGTGTTTTCCGAGTGTGGCTAACTTCGAGGGTTGGTGGCGGCTGTGTTTTCCGAGTGTGGCTAACTTCGAGGGTTGGTGGCGGCTGTGTTTTCCGAGTGTGGCTAACTTCGAGGGTTGGTGGTGGCTGTGTTTTCCGAGTGTGGCTAACCTGTGTTTGCCGAGTGTGGCTAACTTCGAGGGTTGGTGGCGGCTGTGTTTTCCGAGTGTGGCTAACTTCAAGGGTTGGTGGCGGCTGTGTTTTCCGAGTGTGGCTAACTTCGAGGGTTGGTGGCGGCTGTGTTTTCCGAGTGTGGCTAACTTCGAGGGTTGGTGGCGGCTGTGTTTTCCGAGTGTGGCTAACTTCGAGGGTTGGTGGCGGCTGTGTTTTCCGAGTGTGGCTATCTTCGAGGGTTGGTGGTGGCTGTGTTTTCCGAGTGTGGCTAACTTCGAGGGTTGGTGGCGGCTGTGTTTTCCGAGTGTGGCTAACTTCGAGGGTTGGTGGCGGCTGTGTTTTCCGAGTGTGGCTAACTTCGAGGGTTGGTGGCGGCTGTGTTTTCCGAGTGTGGCTAACTTCGAGGGTTGGTGGCGGCTGTGTTTTCCGAGTGTGGCTAACTTCGAGGGTTGGTGGCGGCTGTGTTTTCCGAGTGTGGCTAACTTCGAGGGTTGGTGGTGGCTGTGTTTTCCGAGTGTGGCTAACTTCGAGGGTTGGTGGCGGCTGTGTTTTCCGAGTGTGGCTATCTTCGAGGGTTGGTGGTGGCTGTGTTTTCCGAGTGTGGCTAACTTCGATATACATGTTTCACTTCTTTATGACAAATCCATAAAATGTTATATATTTTAATCAAAGATAAGCTTACACGTTCCAGGCTATATTTGAATCACTCGAATCCAAATTCGGTTGAATTATTGTTAATCTTTGATAATCTTTTGTAGACAGATGATTCCTATGCGTCCGTTTTATGATCCCGTGTTGCTGATCATCGACAATATGGAAAAGATGTTCTGTGTAAATTATCTCACAGGGTCAAAATTTCACAACGTTCTTGTTACAATTGTGGTCTGGGAATAAATGTCCACATAAACTAGTAAGGGTCGTGTTCGAGTTTACACTTTTAATAGTCAGTCATGCACGTAAGCTATACGTATTTATAACAGTACAGTAGTAATCCGGAATCTGGGATGAAGACTCATCCAGGCTCTGAAATACATAATATACGGTAAAACAGTGTGTTTAACTTATTCAAGTTATTGGAAAACACAACTATTATAATAGTTTACACAAAAGAATGAGAATATACAAAGAGTTAAATGAACAATATACATATTAAAGTACAGTTCATAGCACAGTGGTCCAAAAGCCTAAAAATCAGTTAAAACATGTAATCAACAATTCTTTAAAATAAACAACAAGATACAATTTGGAGTTTACAATATCAACACCTAACTTACCAGATTTCTGGAATCTGTAAGCCTTACAGGTCTCACACCACAATCTGTCACACCGTGCTGTATGCTGTGCTCAAGCTGTTAATAAGAAATGACTTTGGTAAATACATGCTTGTTACATTTGAAAGAGAAATCCATGGAATAGAAATTTACATTTTGACCACCATCTTTTATCAAAAATACATCACGTGAAAATACGAACTTTTAAATTGCCCAAAAACAAAAGATGACGTAGAATTAATTCATTTCAGCAAACCAGTATTTACCTCACAGAAATGAAGGACTATCATGAAGTTACAACCAAGAATATGAACCTTGGAAGACAAACGAACAAAAACGTCCTTCCTCTCCAAAACTATTGTCAACTGTCAAATCAACCCGCGCTTCTTGTTGAAAAGATCACTCACCCCAAAAATCTCATCTCGCGAAAAACGAGATAGGCCCCAAAAAGCATAATTAAAACCGAAAGTAGAAATAAAAGAGGTACCAAGTGGGAAAGGTTAGAAGAAAGCGAAAGTAGGGAAAAAGTGACCAAATAGTAGACTTAAATGAATGGAATAAATATTGCCTCTACTACATTCTTGCTATTCAAAAGTTTGTTACAATATAAAAGGAATCAATGATAACAGATCAAATCATTTACCCCTCAAGGTTTTCCTATGCGTTTGTTTTGGTGTCAGTTTTCGTTGAAATTCATTGTGTTAATTTTTTGAACTCTCTACCTCTCGTTCAAAGTGACTGTGAATTCGTGTATTCTGAGCGTCTGCATTTTGGTATTTCTTATTTTACTAAAGTTTTAGTGAAAGTTTGTTTTAAAAATAGAAAGACCTGTTTTTTTCGATTTCATTTACAAAACGATACCCATCAAAATAATTAAACAAAACAACAAAAATTACCAAAACATTATTCTGCTGGCAACGCGGCTGTGGCTAGAGTTTAAGTAATAATTTGGATTTCTAGTAAAGTTTCGAAGTAAAATATAAAATATTGATCATATGTATTTCTGAAATGTGATCTTGCTACGTAACTGCTATAGTCTCAGCAAAAAACATTTATAACGTGTTTGCTTTACCAGCAGTATCTTTAGCTTCTTACATTTGATGTGTTTTAACAAGTGCGCATGCGTATTGGCACAAGAAGTTTACACTCATGCGGAATCAACTGATCGACAGCACATCGCAAACATATTATTTATCATTCTGTCGGGAAGATATCGAAACTTTAAAACACTATGACAAAATAAACAACATTATTTATAGTAATTGAATTTCCTGTGTAAATTTAAAACAACTGACAGCCTTTTAAACTGAGCGTCTGATAAAGTTGATATACTGAACATTTTCAGAATAATCTATCATGTCTGAATGTCTGCATGTTGAAACCGAATTGCTAAAAGCCTTAAAAAATTCGTTTTAATAATTTTGCCATTATTGTTAAATAATTTAATTTAAACAAAAGCAAAACATCCAACTATCTTTAAAAATACCATTATTGATATTATTGTTTTACACTTTTCGAAACCTTAATAATAAAGGTACAATTTAACATTTTTATTTCTTGGAATCGCAATCAATCAGTAATCCTTAACTGCAGACTTGCTTATTTTGTAATCTTCAAAAGTTAAGGTTTGTAGACAATTTTGTTGAATAGATCGTTGAAAAATACTCTCGTGCGAATTAACTGTCTATTACACATTTTGGATTTCACCAATTTTGAAAGCATTCGATTAGTCTCTGAAAACCGAGTGGATTTATACTACACAAAACTTGATAAGGGTCACTTTCGTAATCAGTAATTGTATTGTTGTTTAAGTTAACATTTTCATAACAGTTTATGAAACATTAGGTTTTGTTTGTATTGTTTTATTGGTAGAAAATATGAATTAGTGTTCTGAGTTGAAAATATTGAACTAAAGCATGAACAGTTTAGACTTCAAAAGTGGCCCTTACCAAATTTTGAGAAGCATATTTAGAGCATTATGTCTATGTCGTTTTTGGGGTGTTGGAGGCAAATACAGCGTCATTTTAAAAAGTTATTTGTGTTCTAATGAGATCAGTTATATTTAGTGACCAGACTTAATTAATATCAAAATTGTGTAGATTGAAAACTGTTTAGTTGTAACAAGCTCTTAAATAGCGAAGACATTGTGGCATTAAGATCCAGTAAGATGTTGTACGCAGCGCATCACTTTCAGAAATAAAAAACAAACAACCTTACAATAGTTTAAATATAAGTAATCCGATTTTTTTACATAAATATTACGGGTAATAAATCGTACAACATTTTCTAAACAGTTGATAGATTAAGATCAAGAAAACACGTTCACTTTTAGGAAGTCTTCTGTTTTTATAACTGAATGTCTTTTTAGTATTTTATTGACTAAAAGTGTTATAGTGTTATAATAGGCATTATTTATATTTAATAAATCAATGCGATGTGACATGCTTTTAAACGCTTTAACATTTTATCTTGATGGTAATGCGGAGATGAAATATCTTACAGCATTGCAAGAAATAGACCACCAACAAGGGCAGAAATACATATCTATAGGAATGTTTATTTCTGTATCTAAAAATGAAACAAATAAAACAAAAATGTCATCAAGTATGATTGTTTCAAAGTCCGTACAAACAATTATCGGAAGACTCACAACTCACCGGAATAGAAGTTTGCTTGTGGTTAAAAGATAGTTAACAACATTAAACTATAACCAAGTTTTCTTTGATAAGTTGGTCACCTTGAAACCGTATGATAATAAGGTTTTTAAAAACGCGAATTATGCATATCAGGAATTGGCACATCCAAAAGATACAGCTTCCTCAGACAGTCAAACAGCAGAGAGGAAAAGAGAACATGGCCCAAGATCATAAAACTAAGTTTTGAGATCAGTCTCAAATCTCAAGCATCTGATTGGCTGAAATGGCGACTGGTCGCCATTTCAGCCAATCAGATGCTTGAGATTTGAGACTGATCTCCAGATTTAGTTTTATGATCTTGGGCACATGTGTTATAAAATAATCGATTTCAAGGTAGACACCGCAAACAATTAACAAAAATGAGAACCCGAGGGTTTAGCGCATTAGAACAGTCAGTGGCAAAACAATTTGCCGCTGGGGGTACTTTAAATCGTTAAAGGCGTTTTATGCGACTCATTAATTAAACTACCGCTCTAACAAATCATAAAATGAAATGTAGTCCCATGGTAATTTTATTTTAAATATTTGTAAGTGAGAAATTTACACGTCAGGTAGTCATATTCTGCGCTTTTGATCACGTTTAGTAACGTAAGCAATCGAACACGGTAAATACGATAATATGGCGGGCTCGGTTCGATCATCTGAGATTGTTAATAGGCAATAGCGGCAATGCGTATTACTGCCGACGTCAAGTAGGTTAGGTTGAGCGCAACTGGATATCTACACACTTTTAAGTGTGTGTCAGTGTCTTCGATTGCAGGCATTATGTTAAGATCTTGCAAACCGTTTTCCTGTTATTCGCTCAACAATATCCTGCCACCAGTGACACTTAGCTCGTGAAAATGTTCGTGACTGCCGTATGTCAAGGCCTAAGATAATTAATCTTAAACTGGAGACTTGTCAAATCTCAAACATATGATCTGACCTGTGGTCGCCATTTCAGCCAATCATATGCTTGAGATTAAAGACTGGTCCACAATCTGAGTTTATTGATCTTGAGCTCATATGCTTCAGGAGAATTCAGAGAATATTTGTCAATCAGATAATCGGTCACCTTCAGTATCTGGCTATTTATAGTAAACATATCAAAATGAAAAATGCAATTAACTTAAAAAATTAACCGAAAATATTTTTTCTTGGTTACATGTTGAGCTTCATGCACTTTTACGTCAAACGAAGTAATTAAATAAAGGTTCTAAGTACATATCTACAACGTAAATCGTCCATGTGTTAATGACACTCATATTGTAAAGTTCATATTGTGTATTGTACAAATACAACCTTTCTTAAATGTTATTTAGAAAATAACACATTTAATAGCGATTGTAGTCAATGAACTCACTTGTTTCTAAACCTTTTAAACAGAAGAGCACCCAGTGTACTTTTCATCAGATAAAAGTACAAAAGTCTAGCTAAAATAAAACCTATCATCTTGAGACGTCAGCGTTTCACTCTGTAAAAATAATGCGCCGTAGTTATCAGTTAAAAACAGGTACATCAGAACTTTTTGTCGGCAAAAAAAAACCGCGGGCTTACTATTTTAAGATCACTTTGGATCAACTAAGTACTCGTTTCAGCCGACAAAAATATTTTTTGGTAACAATAAACAACCTAGCCGATTTTCATGATCAAGTTAAAGTCGTGTTTATAATGATATTGCCTCTACCTGGGAGCGAACCCGCACCACCACGGTGTCAGCGCCTAGCCTCGTAATTCCGACAACGCAACCAATTGAGCTAGCTGGGACAAACCACCAAAACGGTTGATAGCTCTGCTATACATTATCATCACTGCATGACATCGGTAACGGATTATTATTCTGATAACAGTAATACTATATTTATGAATATTCGGTAAAAGAAATAAAGTTAAGAACATGAAAGATGCATAATATTATACATGTAATACTTACTTTTAGGAATTATGTTTAAACAGTTTGATACTTTACTTCGATAAATAACGTTTATGTAATTGGTTATCACCATCTTTATGTCCTCGTGCATCTAAACGAATACGTAATAAATAAATCGTCATTGCAGTGTCAGCGGTAAGAAAGAAAACTATCAAAGTCTCTCTAACGGCAAAATGCAGTTCCATAAAACTTTGAACACAATTAATGTAACTTTTATAGCTTTATTTTACATACCTTAAGAAAATTAAGAAAACATAGATAGAATTAAACATTCCGGTAAAATCTGTTTACATCCAAAACAAAATGACAGGAAAACACAAACCATCAATTCAAATGTTCGCATATTTTTATGTTTAGATGTTAATACATTTTAAGTAATTTCTGGGTCTAGCTATTTTTCTTTACAATTCTAACTTTTTGCAACGGACATACAATAAAAATAGATTAACAAAAATAATTTAATTTTGATATTTTCTTTTTATATTGATGAAAGTAAAGTGCATTTGAGACGGTCTTTGGCATCCTTTCTGCATCTGAACGAGGATATGTATTCAATATTACAACATCCTTTTATGCTTTTATGCGCTTCGCACAATTCAAATGAATAAAAATAAAGTTAACACCAATAAGTTTAATCTAGTTTGAATTAAAGCAAAATTAGCGAAATAAGATGATAGTTAACTTCAGGTAGCGTTAAGTAAAGTAAATATTTCACGTTCATTTGCTCCACCGCCAACTCCGCGGTTTAAGCACGAGCAATCAGTATATTTCGTTCCTAACGATGGTTCGCACTTGAACGCGATTATTGAACCTTAATTTAAGTGCAGTTATATTCCATGACCGGTGTATAATAGTCCAAAGAATGACTCTCCGCTCACATGAGGAAACAATTGGAAAGACGGAAATGTGAGAATATAAATCCTGCATAGCAAAACAAAATACACATGAATAGATGAAAAGGGAACTTTGAAAGCCATCGAACACGACAAATACGAAAATATTGCAGGCTCGGTTTGATTGAGCCTGTTCATGGGCAGTAATGGAAACGCATATTGCTGTCCACGCCGTCTAGCCTCGGGTTGAGCAGAACTCAATATTTACACCAATAAACAGTTCAATTTCGATCCATCCCAAACGATGGTATGCATATGGCGATGAACATGGAACCTTCAATGCGGTATTTACAGATTAATGCCTTTCCATGTTCAGCGGCGTATGGTCCCCAGATAAAAGAATGGGTTTGCCCTAAACGAGAAAACAATGGGCGGAACTAAACCAAATGGAATTTTGGCAGGGGATCAGAGAATATCACAGGCTACGCCAAATGCAAATTTTAAAAAGCAGAAAATATTCTAGGGGCGATTGAACAATATCCAAATCTATATCGGCTGGGTTATTGAAACCACCCATCTATAAACTGGCCGAAAAAAAAACAAAAGTAATTTTAGAAGTACTACATTATTAACATAGTACACAAATATATGCTCAACGACCTTCAAAGGACGTAACTGATAACAGCACTGAAGTATATTATAAGGTGACTGAACACTATCGAAAGCGAAACTATAGGGGATATTTAAACAAACAATATACGCGTTCTACGAACATAATTTTAAAATTTATAAAACAACAACACATGACTAACGTTATTGCGAAGGCTTTCTCGACAATCCACACGTTAATAAACTAGTCTGAAGGTTATAAAGCTGAGATTGGAAACAAGTCTTAAATCTCAAGCATTTGATTGGCTGAAATGGCGACTGATTTGAGACTGGTTTCTAAACTCAGTTTTATAACCTTCAGCACTGAAGTCTCGGGTAGTGTGATAAGAAGATGAGTTTTCTAAATTTACCTAGATAACATGCAATATTTCACAATCATGTTTTAAGATTATCACGTAGATGTGCTAACAACTAATCTATTTTGATTTTTTTAGTTTAAATTGCTGGCGGGAGTAAAATGTTTAGTTAAATCTAATACCATCAATATGAGCATATTATTGCATTTCATGTAGTTCAATAGCGTATTTGTCATCGGGTCTTCGAGAGACTTATATAAGCATATGTTATTTCAATGGTCTTTTCTGATTCATAAAGCATAATTTTACAAATCTGTCATGAGCACTGTTAATTCACAAAATTATGATAAGGTCCATAGTCTCAGCTATTAGTTTTATTTAACAGATTCATTAATCAAACGTAAACGTTTGAAAATTTTGACAGGCGATAACTTTGATAGAGCCGAACCCGTCAACTTCAAGATTATCAGATACAGAAGAAATGAGCGTTTGCTTTGTAACTTTATTCTCGCCAATATCTGTTTCCGGTGATATTTAAACTGCGACCGTTCCCTTTGTAACGCTCGCTTAAAGTCGCTAAAACAAAAGCCTATAAGAAGCAGAGATTTACGACCAGCAATTTAGAATACTATTGGAAGTAGTAGCAGTCGCAACAAGTCACAGTTAATAGTTGGAAGCCGTTTAACAAGACACATCAGCAGTGAGCGTCGAGGAGGTAACGACAAAAGAATATTGGTGCCAGAGCTTAAAACTGTTGGAGATAAACAGGTGTAAGAACTGATAGAACAGCTGTGTGCACTCAGGATGATGGATCTCGCCATATCAGCACGGACCACCTATAAGCACCTTCAGTATGCAGCTCTTGGAGCTTTGATAACCATCTTCCTTATTTCGACACAAATAGGTAGGCGGATGCTGTGTGTTCTAACTGTGGTGGTAACTTTCTTTATTTTACCTAAAAATTAAAATATATTTAGTAAAGTGTTGACATTTTAAAGTTCTTGATCATTTTTCCTTTTTGTGTTTCTGTCAATATATAACAACTTTTGTCAACCTATTTAATTCAAAAATAAATAAAACAGATTACTTACTTTCGTACTAGTTACAAGTATTTTTAATAAGTTAAATTAAATAGTGTCAATATATATTTTTACATATACAAAAAATATATACGTGAGTGTTTTATGTTTGTATTTTCTAGCCATAAGCATTTTTTTCAAAAACGCTATTTGATTATCGTGTAAAATCATATAATTTGACTATTTAAAGAATTCTTATAGTTAAGTGTAAAATCGACAAATATCAATTGCTATTGGAAATTTGAAAAAAATATCTGTTTCGCTAACTTTAATGTTTTAATCTTAGCAAATATTTGTAACAATTCAGATATTGTTTAATTTTGTTAACAAATATTTGGCAGAAGATGCTTTTTGTGACTGTTTGCAAACTCTTGTATATTGTATCATTGAATTTCTGATGTAGTTAGACGTTTATGAAGTATCCAGTCAACATCGTGTTAGACAATATGCGCACGCAAAATCTTGAATAATTTCCATGAACTGTTAGCAGAGACAATTATAATATATATATAAATTTCTTAAATTTGAAAACAGTTAATTACATGAGAAATAACGTTTGAACCGTCTTGAAACTATTACGTTTTATTTATTGAACACATAACAGATTTATAATGTAATTAATGTTTAAATCCGTTCATGTTATTAATGTAATATTTCACAATTGATGGATCTACACCCACCATTTCATTGTCAGAGATCGAAAAGGCAATACCAGAACACTAAACAAAACAAAAAACTAGAAAATCACACACACAATACCTATTCCAATGAAAAAGGAAGGAAAAAGCACATAAACAATACAGAATCAGTCGTTGCAATTGAAAAGGAAAACACACACAAATGATAAAATAATAACATCGGGTCTAAGATTGTAAATGCATTCGTAGCAGATAGTTACCACAGTTAACGCGTTAACGCGGGTATTTCTTAAACGATCAAGTAATAACAAATTACTTTATAGAAATACCAACAACCTCAAATAATATGATTGCGTTTATAAAAGGAAACTAAACATACATGTATATTATGAATGGTGATATATGATGGAAATGCATAAAACTATTACTTTTTTGATTTCGCAAATGTGAAAAAAGTTCAAAATATATTGCATTAATTATATGTAAAAGTTATAATAGAATAAGACATTTTATTCAGCATTAAACACATTTTTGTGCTATTTCCTAAGTCAGTCGTGCAACTTAGTTATGTTTTGTTTATTAATTTGGCATGAAAAGCACCCACGAAGTTATTACCACATTTTCAATGTGTGACGAATAGGTTAGAAAGTGGAAATAAGAGTTTCAATAAAATAGGGGTCTCCAACCTCGAGGGTGGTCATCGTTTTTATTCCTCCCTAAAGCTGATGCAATTCTTTACTTTCAGAAATGAATAATAACGAAGTATGAAATACACATATACATGTAAATGTTCGCTATTGATATTATTGGAACTCTGTTAGAAAATAGTCTTTAATACATGTGTTTATAGCTACGTAAGGATAAGCAAGAAAATATACTTAGGTGAACACAGCGAGTAGTTTGCGGTGCACTGTCCTTCACACTCAAACTATGTAGATCTTTAACCCGGTTTATTTTAAGATATGCATTATAAGATAAAATATAATAATGCAAAACGTATTTTGCTTGCCTTCAATATCTTTTGTTTATCTGGTTGTCGGCAAATTATTTATTATGAATTTTTAGCAATAAATCTATAAATAAATGTCACGTGGAATAGCATAGACCATTTAGATGTTTTTCCGATTCTGCAGAAGGGACGTTGTAAAAAAAATCATTCGCTTTAAATAAATCAAACATTAGCGTAAAATAACAATTCTTAATCACAATGAATTTTCATAACAATAAATTTCAATTGCTAAGACCAAAAAAAACCCACCACAAAATGTGTATTTTCACAAAAACAAATTAACTACTCTCTTGCGTCAGAACAAATGTACATATTAATAACCATTCAGAAATAGATTATTTTACTGTAAATACTGTAAATGTAATGGATGACGTCCTTAATAGTGTATGAATATTATGACTAATTTAAGGAAGAAGCATTTAAGACTTAAGTGTCACAATGCTCTCACAATTCTCTCTTTTCCTCTCTACTTTTTGGCAGTGTGGTGAGGCTGTGTCTGCTGGATTTGGCCATTTCTGATATGCATATTTCACTTTTCTATCTCAGTTTTCAATGTGACTAAGCTCTTCAATCAACAACAATTTATGTTATGAAAGAAAAGCTTCTTAAGTGTATCTTTATTTTTTCAAGTCAAATACTCCATGTATGTGGACAATATGCATTTTATTCGAATGGCATAGTTAATAAAAGATTTGCAATTTAATATAAGATTTGTACAGCAAAGGTAATGCTTGTGTAATCCAGAAAAATAATTTAAGCATATAAGACAAACATCGTGAGTTAAGAAGAAAATAACAATCAATTCAAATAATGAAAACACTCCGTTATCATTTATTGAAACAAAATTTGATCCAAATCCCAGAAGGGAGCCCCTTTTGGTTATGTTTATGAAGATTGTTATTTCCAGCATCAAAGTTGTTGCTGTTTGTTCTCCCTGATCAAAGAACGATTTAATGATGGCAACTAAATAGAACTTTTCATATTAAACAGGTGTTTGGTTTCTCGGCTTGGTTACCAAATAAGCTAATATAACTACCTGTCTGACAAATTTCACTTCAAATACTTAAAACAAACAAACGAAAAATAACAACAACAAAACAAACAAACAAACAAACAAACGTTTAATTACAGGGCAACGCCCTTTTCCATCAAAAGGATAAGATAATCTAGTATATTTCGTTCATTTGATTTAAAATGTCACATTCCCTCTTTGGAAGCCTCACAATTATATGTGCGTTGTCCTTATTATAGCTTCGTGACATCTGCCGTTGAGCTTGAATGGTCTGTAGATGCGATTTTTCTCTTGACGAATTTAAAATAATTTCTTTTTAAACTCTCCATTAAGTAATCGTTGAGGATACTGTTTTACTAGGAGATAAGTTCGAATGTATACAGTATCGCCGAAATTCAAAACACAATTGTGGAACAAACAAAGGGAGGGCAGAGGGGGGAGTTTTGTCACGTGTACTCGTAATTACGGGTAATAATATCCAAGAAACACCTCAGCCTTTGTATGCATCAAGATTACTCAACTTTGAACATTTTATATATTTTTACATATTAACTAAATTTGCCGAACACACAAGTATTTTAAACGTCAAAATGAAAGTAGTTAGAGGGGTAAGATAAATTGATATTGAGCGAAAACGAAGCTGGTAAGGTATGTTTTTCTTGATATCAAACGATTTGTCGTAAAATTTTTAATCAATAGAGTTTAAAAAAATGAAAAATTAAATTTGCAGATTTTTTAATAATCAACGAAAACCGCGATCTTTTAAGCAAAACGCAACGCCATTTTGTCTCTGAAAACTGACGTTAATGACGCATTAAATTTGTAAAACGTGAGCCACGGATAAGAAAATTATATGTACATGAAGTAATTTGTTAGACGGACTAGGTGATGAAATTTCGTAGCAATCAACGTAAAATTGACTGAAAAGTCGGCTTTTGTTGCTTAGACGCGGGAAATTTGACAGACGTCTCAAAAGTGACTTTAGTGGCAAACTTTGAAGGCTTGTAGTTTAGAAACGGCTAAGAATACCAAAAAAGTAACCACACATCCAAATCAGGCATATGCTCGATTATATGTATGCGAAGTTTTGTGCGGCGTAAACTCGAAAAAAAATTGGGGCACGTTCCACCTTAAGTTTAATGAACTTCATTGCTTCAAAATCTTAATTGCTGAGTAACAGGTGTTACCAATTATTCAGTATTTTCAAATTAGCAACCTGCAGGAGTATCACGGTAGACAACAATTTTTTATAACACTGGCAAATGACATTTTTTTAAATTGACAATAGATAGCATATTCAATCTGCGTGCTAAACATTTTCCTTAACATTCAGTCGCATAGTATCCATAACAACGATTATTTTAAACAAGAAATCATACTTGGAAGCAGTTCTGATTTTGATTAAAACCAGAAAGCGTAAAAGTTTTAATACCAATAGGAATTGTTTTCAGAAAGAAACTATTATCTGTCTTTATGTTTGTTCATAAGATATACAGAGCAGTATATTAGAAATTGAATATTTTGTCGTTTTAATTTCTCGTGTTTTCTTCATTCAGCAAATTATGTAAATAACCATAAAAAGAAGTGATTTATTTTGTCGTGGGTGCCGTTTCTTTTATACACTTTATTTAACAATTTTTCGTCATATTTCGTCATGTCTAAATAAGCTTCGAAAAAGTATCGATTAATCTTGTAAAACAACTATCGTATAAGCAGATACAACTCTAGCCATTAGCACCAGCTACAATCCTTGCTATAACATAGATTCAACCCTGACAATTAGCATCAGAAAAAGCCCTTAGCATTAGCATTAAAAACAACGACCCTGGTCATTAGCATAAGATAGAACTTGGCCTTAAAACGTTTGTCGAGTTGATGGGTAGATTGATTGGAGTAATTTCACCAAGACAACTTGTACTTGTTTGTTCAAACGAGAATCTGTTTGGCAAATGTGAGGTTGGTGCACCTAAGAACCTGGTTTAAAGCCCAAGTGGCAAAGTCTTTTGCCACTGACCGTTGCAAGGCGGTAACCCCTCGGCGTCTTATTTGTTTCGTTATTTGTTGGTGGTATCTTGTTTGAATTTGATCTCCTTTTAAACCTAAACTATCCCTCCTTCTTTTCATTTTGGCTATGTGTGGAGTGAGGCTGTGCTCTCTGATTGTGGCGGTTTCTGATATGCATATTTTTAGCATCAGATACAATCCTTGCCTTTAGCATCAGATACAACCTTTACCATTAGACCTGACGCAACCATGGTAACGTTTGGCATCTTAATAATATAATAATATAGAAAAACATTTATACATTTTTTAGAAATGTTTCATTTTATAGTTAGCATTTTATTAACAATATTATGAACAGGCGGCATTTTACTCTTTGGTTACAGTACGGTTATTGCATTTTGCTTAAAATCTTGAAATGTTTGGTTCGTAAAATTGAATAAAAGAAAATGATACTTGAATCTTGAAGAGGACTTATTTTTAAATAGTATTTATTTTTAAGTAATATCTTTCGTTACTTTTTCTTAGTTTGGACATGCTAAAAGTTTTTTTTAGTACAATGGTTGAGAGTATTCACCACTTATCAAAACATGCGAATGGTAAAACTGTGTTTGAAGACAGAGTTAACGATATTATTTGAGATTTTGGCCTCATTAAGAGGAAATTGGTATCTTTGGGAGTAAATATGATGTTGGTCAGTAAAGTTTAACCGATATATAAGTTCCACAAACAGTGTTTTTTTTCAGTTCAAGAAAAATCAAAACTTACAAAGTCTCTTAAATACTTCGATCATGCTTTACACATTGATTTCCGGTATCATTTCCTGTCTTTTATGACATGCCACGATATTTGAATCTATTTGCCCTAACAGAGAAACCAAGTGAACTGGAAACACCATTTACCGTGTAACCACATCAAAGATTGTGGTTGAATACCAATACGAGCGTGGGAATTGCACTCTTTGTTGTGACAAATTTGTTTTTGTTATACTAGTTTTTGATCATAACTAGATAAATGTCGTCATAGGAGAGGTCACATGCTTTAATTCACATTCTGTATCAGTAGATTACACTGTTATTCATTTAACGTGTTCAATTTCTCAAACGATAATTGTATCTGATTGGGTTGATAAGCGAAAGTAATAAATGCTTAAATAACGTGTGAGTACGATACACGTTCAATTATTCTAACCTTATTGTTAAATTAAAATGATATAAATAATAAAATGAACGCTTATTTATTAATTCATGCTCTATTTTAGCTAGGCATTAAAACTAAAAGAAACATAAACGATAAAAAATTACACGAAAAAGTAACACAGGACCTGTTTTACAAAGCGGTTTGGTTGTTAGGAAGTTGTTAATTATAAAATGACGGTAATTAGAAGACCCAACAATAAAACTATACGAAATCTAGGCCCCAGAAAAAGTATATCGATTGCGATTGAAATAATTCACAAAAGGGGAAATGTTTCTCATGATGAGAACGTTATTTTTGAGCGCTGGAAGGACGATTTTCTTCATCCTGTATAACTGCAACGAACACAATGATTTCGACGCCGTACACTATGATAATAGCGAAATAACACAAGATGTTATTAGAAAATAATATGTCGGATCCATTATACTAGTCAAATCTTGAGATTAATTCAAATGTGACTATCGAAGAATTATTATTAATAGTGCAGACAAGTGGGTCAGCCTGTGGCATTGATGAATTACCTTACGAAGTGATGAAAACCCCAGACATGATCGGTACCATGCAACAACTGTTCCAACGGATTTTCGACACAAGTTCTATACCTTCTCATTGGCATTAATCTTTTGATATGCAAAATTTTCAAAAGACCATAATTTGGACAACAAACTACCTATTCCATGAAAAGTGTGACTATACGTATAATAGTATGCCCTAGGCTCACTTATTAACAAAATCCATAACCTTAAAGACTTTGGTTTTAAATCTTTTGAAAAATTGTTCTACGCATGTGTCACACCAGTCATAGACTACTGCCCTTCTATCTGAGGCTTTAGAAAGTACCAGCATATAGACAACGTAAAGCACACAGCGATGAGTTATTTTTTGGGCGTCAATAGATTCACCCCTGGCTACCGAGTAATTACCGACATTGGAGATCTATGATACGGATGTGGAATAGACTTCACCTCATGAGTGACGATAGAATCACCAAAAAGTGTTTATTGCTGATTATATTAAAAGTAATTCTGTTGATAACTGGTCATATAAAGTCAAACAAGTGATGAATGTTTTGGATCTTAATGACTATTTTGAAACTAAATCAACTGTGAATGTATCTGAAGTAGGTGGACATATAGTGACTTCTACTGCAGGAATTGGTAAATGGACGTACAACACATTCCTAAACTAAGGACATTCAGGCTATTCAAAAACTCTTTTTTAAACAGAAAACTACATGATCCTAAACATGTGCAAAAAATAAACGCTCCATATTGTGTCAATTTAGATTTGGTATTTTACCCCTTAGAATAGAAACAGGACGGGTTGTTGATGAAGCTGTACAAGAAAGACTGTAAACTTTGTAAGCAGTTGTCAGTAGAAGACGAAAAACACTTTCATTTTGACCGTAGTCTATATAATGACTTGAGAAATAGGCAAAACAGTGACATTTTTAATCATGACAGTCAGAACATAGATGAAAAATCGCACATTTAATGAAAAATTATCCACGAAGTCTTGCTAAATTCCTTGTAGAAGCCTTTTTGATTAGAAAAAAAGATATATAATTAAGTACAAAAAATTAAACTCATTTTACTACAGTGAAACCTGACTTAGCAGCCACCTGCGAATAGCAACCACCTGTCTGTAACAGCCAGTTAGAATAGGACCTAAACTGACATTTTCCTCTAATTTTTTACTGTCTTTAACAGCCACCTTTCCCCAGCAGCCACTTTTTGTCACTACCTTGGGTTGCTGCTAGAGACAGGTTTGACTTTATATAATATTATAAGTCTGTTCTATTTTAACATACATCGTATATCTGACATAATACATTGTTAAGTAACTGGTGACTTATAGGCTCATAGACCCGATGTTATCTGCTTAATTCTTTACATTTTGAGAATTAATATTTTGTATACACACAAATAATAAACAAGTTACTTACTTTACTTTACACACAAATAATAAACAAGTTACTTTACTTTACTGTACTGTACTGTACTGTACTGTACTGTACTGTACTGTACTGTACTGTACTGTACTGTACTGTACTTTGCTTTGCTTTACTTTACTTTACTTTACTTTACTTACTTTAAAGCGATCAAACATTTACGTAATGTATTGCATAGTGACGTCACTTAAAAACTTTCGATATAACTGAAGGTCGCTAATCATTCAATGTTTTTTTTTTCAAACACAATAATCATGGTGTTTTAAATAAAAGGAAATATTTTAACTCCCAGGCTATCTTCTGCGTCTTTTGTCCATATTCCGGCTTAATCTCCAACAAATTTATCTTCGGCTACTTCCGTCAATGTGACCGGATTTCAGAGTGCACAAAATAAATTTAAAAATAAAATTGTCACCTATCAAATCACATATTCTTAAAAAACATAACATTTCCACTCCTACAAAACTAAACGAAGGAAGACGCAGATCGTATCCTTTTATATACAAGTGAAATTTAAAGAGGTGTAGGTGCTGCAGTTTTTTAAAATGTAATTCAACAATAAAATCAACAGTAAATGGAAGAACTTTTTCAGTAAACATTAATTCAGATATTGACTGACAAACAGATAATATTATTAATGTTTTAACTTGAAACTCTTTAAATTGTGGCATTCAATATGTAGGACAGACGGGACGCCCTTTGAAAACAGGTTTTAGTCAGCACTGATCTAAAATAAGAAACAATAATAAAATCAATACATATTTATATAAACATTTTAAACAATCAGGCCACATTTTAAAACACGTAAATATTCAACCTGTTGAAAAAATTATATTTGATAACAGTGCTTCAAGAGTATGTAAAATTAGAGCAAGGCTTGTCTCAGAAGATAATTGGATAAAAAAATTACAAACACCTTATGCACTTGGTTTAAATGATAATATTTATCAAGAAGGCAACATTAAAAAAATCCTGATTTTGACATTTTTGATTTGCTTCAAATACGAAAACGAAAATCGAGGTCACACGGAATAAGGACCAATGGTAACATCAAAAGAAAATCACATGTTCACTGTTCTATTCATGACCTTCAAAATATTTTAAAACATCCTGGTAGACACGCTATTCTGTCACGTTTGGCTTCTCTTTCTATTTCAAGTTTACAGAAAGTGGATAAGGAAGCCGATGATATTGTTATAAGAACTTATCCACTTTATGAAGTTGCTAGCCTTGCTCAGTGTTACACTCGGCACGTTCTCAAACCACACATTGACTTGGAATCTGATCACCAAAGACATTTCCTGATAACTTCATTTTTAAATAAAGGTATAGATATTTTATTGACCTTCCAAGTATATTTAAAGATAAAACTGTTGAATCGGCAGTACCTAATTATTTCAAGAATACTGGAACACCCATCGTTTGTTATAAATACAACAAACCAATTAGAAACACAATTTTCAATTACAACAAAATTACCTCGGATTTCCAGATTGTTGAGAATACACCAATATCATGAGACTGTTCCAATTAAAGATTTTTCTATCAACCTGCCGGTCACATCGTAACAGGGGATCTAAATGTTATCAAAGACTTTAGAATCTGCAATTTAATTTCAAAAGGTCCGAAATATAGAATTCCATCGGACATCGACTTTAATACCTGTCGTGCGGAAATTGCAAAGTCTTTAAACTCTTTTTTGCAATAGATGGTGTAAACGAGAACATGCTGCGCCTAATGCTCTTTCAAACTGGAAAAAAACAAATATTCAAAATAATTGACACTCGTATATCCTTCTATAAAAGAAACATAGCTTTATTACCACCTCGACCTCGTTTTAACTTTCGTCATTTGTAAAAGGGTATTCAAGATTTTCACAACAGATTTGTTGAGTCAGTGTTGAGCCGAAACAAGACAAAGTACCTACTATGTATTAGTTGCCTGAAATGTACAAAACACCGTACAAAGCAAGATTTATTGCAAACTCTAGTTCTTGTACAACATCAAAATTATCCGTGCTCTTAACATCTTGTCTTACAGCTATAAAAGAACATGTAATTAGGTATTGCGAAAAAGTTTTTGAAACCACTGGCAAAAATTTATTTTGGTCTATATAAAATCAAATGACGTTTTGAAGAAGCTTAAATCAAATAATTTTCAGGCGTTCTGTTTGTCTACTTATGATTTTTCAACTTTATATACTTCTCTCCCTCTCTTCTTCTTGACTGTGTGGGGAGGCTGTTTTTTCTGAATGTGGCGATTCCTGATATGCATATTTCACCTTTTCATAAGTTAATAAGAGATAAGCTCATTGAAAAAACTTTTGCTAGAAAAAAAAACATTTATCGCTTGTAATATACATTTAGAGCATTCTTTACAGATGGTTCTTATGATAATTATACTTCATGGACCTGTCAAGACTTTATCCAGGCGCTCACATTTTTATTAGATAATATTTATTTGAAATTTGGTACCTCCATTTATAAACTGGTTAATAAGATTTATCCTAAAGAACTACAGCTTAATAAAGCGAACACTTCAGAAAAGCAAGCAAACATTCTTGATCTAAATCTGTCCATTGAAAATGGTTACGTCACTACTAAAATATATGATAAAAGAGATTATTTTAATTTTAATATAGTAAATTTTCCGTTTTTAGACGGCGATGTTCCTCTAGCAACATCTTACGGGGTTTATATCTCACAGCTTGTTCGGTTTTTAAGAGCTTGCAACGATGTAAATGATTTCAATGAACGTAATCTTTGCATTACAGAAAAAAACCTTTTAAAACAGGGTTATCGGTATCACAAATTAAGGAAAACTTTTTGCAAGTTGTATCGCCGATACCCAGATCTAATTCATAAATACAGATGCAGTTTAAAATCACTTTTGCAGCAAGGTATTTCACAGCCAGTTTTTATGGATATTTAATTTACAAACTTAAGAGGATAAAAGGCAATATTAATTTCTCCCGGTTATTCGTAAAAACCATCTGTAAATTTAAAAAGAAAGGTTACCAACATGATATTTTAAAGGGCTCTACAGGAGATTAACCCATCTACGGTTGATCATTATGATTACCTCTTTGGTTGCACGACGGTGGCAGGGGGTTAAGAGTTTATGAAGGTTTATGGGGAATTCTTAAAAGAACCTAGAAGCTTGATTTGTTTCTTTTATCCCAGTCATCGTGTTCTTGCTGATTTTACTCCTGACCAGGAGCTCTGGTCTCAGTAAGATCATTGTGTACCCGCCCTTTGGCTTTGCAATGCTATTAGCTTCTTATGTTTTATATGTTTGTGTGCTTTTGCATTCAACCTTGTTGAGCAGATGGGTGGGTTGGAGTTATTTCACCAAGACAACTTGTACTTGTTTTGTGATTCTAGAACCTGTTGGGGCAAGTTTGAGGTTGGTGCACCCTAGAAACTGGTTTAAACCCCCAGTGGCTATTTGTTTTGCCACTGACCGTTCCAAGGCGATATCCCCAAAGGTTCTCTTTTTCGTTGTTTGTGGCGTCCTACTTGAATTGACATACTTATAACAAACATGCTCTCTCTCTCTCTCTCTCTCTCTCTCTCTCTCTCTCTCTCTCTTCCTCTCTTCCTTTTCGCTGCGTGGGGAGATTGTGTTTTGTGACTTTAGCGATTTCTGATATGCATATATATGTATTACTTTTTTACTTACTTACCTTACCTTACTTTCTTACTTATTTATTGACTTAGTACTCTTTATACTTTTGAGTAATATATGTAAGAAATGTCTTATTGACAACTGAAGATTAAGTATATTGTTTACTGTGCAAGTTTTACTGAGATAATACAAGTTATTTTGTTTTTATATTATTTCAATAAATATACTTCATGTTTCTCTGCAAGTTTTGAGACAGAGTCATGTTTCCTCATATAATTAACGTAAGGGTCATCGGACTGTATTAAAACTGCCAATGTCTGCTGTCGTCTTGCATATCCATTGAAAAACGACGACTGACTCCGAATGACCGAATAACGAACATAGCAGAATAAACTGAAAATTAAACGTTTGCTCCTCTTTACAGACGAGCCACATGACAAATAGTGTCAATGTAAACGGCGAATAATTGCATAAATGCTTAGATTACAGACGCTTAGCAATTGAAACCCGGCAGAAACTGTTCGTTTCAATTCTCGTCACGTCCGATATCATGGGATAGCGTCCAACCTATTATTTGGGGTCATAAGACATATTGTCCCGCACTCATTCAGATGTCTTCATAATCCGATTCCAACACCAAAAGCCACAATGCCCTTCATTACAATATCGTGTCAGAGGTTCGACAATGTCTTTCATATATTTTTGAGAATATCAACTGTGAAATTCGGGGTTAATTTGTTGATGGTTCTATCGAGTTAATAGTTTTATACTTTTGCCTCTACTTATTTTGAATTTAATTATCTTTCAATAAATGGTCCAACAAATATTGACACTTTAATTTCATTCAGAGTGAGATTTTTATATTATAAATCGATAACATAATTTTCGGTAATTATTTTTATTTGAAACAGTTATTTTTAAATCTTTGTTATGATAGGTTAATGCAGTGTACGTCGCGAGGTAATAAAATATTATCTGAGTGAAGATAATATGACCATATCTAACTCAGTTTGCGACCCTTAATATCCATATCACGTATCTGTATATTGTACAAGGGATGACAATGTGACACAATGTGACACTTTCAATTTTACCCGCTACATTGCGAAGTTGGTTGACCTTATTCAATTCATAAATTAAAGGACAAAAACACGTAATGGTCCTATTTCCGGTATTTTTCATAGCTAAACAAAAGAACAACAAAATGCAAAATAATGCTTGAATGAAACAACAAATATGCCATTGACTTCTCAATGTGTGCCTGTTATTTAAATTTCAGTCTTCATATCAATTTATAGATATAATTTTATTTGCATTTTTAACAAAAACGATATTCGTAAGACAGTTACGATGTTTATATTACATGTGACATTTAAGCCGAAAAATCTTAGAATAATTTTGGGGAGCCATCATTAAAGATCCGTGTACCTTTGTTCTCCCATTGAATCCGCCCAAATATGACGGGCAAATAACGTCGCAGGGGCTGATTTGAAATCTGGAAATAAACTTGTCATGCTCACTTGCACTGCTTTCAAGACTTAGTTTTCTTGTTAGGAATACATAATAGCAAATGTAATCAAAGTACTGAAAGTACAGAAAACCAGCGAAGCGATTTTGCTTATTCTCAGTGCCATGATTCTCATACATGTATCCATTTACGAAAAAGCAAAAAAACTTGGTTCACTCGCAAAGAACTTCCTCTTGTCTAAATGATAGTGGAAATAAGGGTTACCATGTATTATCTGGATGAAGGCTTCTGTTAACCCTTTACTCCATAGATATACCTTCATAGCTTGTGCGAACAGTTTAGATCCATATCAGCTGGCACATCTGTGCGATCTGATTAGGATTTAAACTGTTCGCTTTTATGATCATTTTTTTCTGACCAGTAATCAAAAATTTTAGATCCAGATCAGATGGCACTATTGTGCCAGCTGATGGGGACCTGAACTGGTTACCTATGTGATGAAAGGCGTATATATTGAGTAAAGGGTTTTAAGCAAGAAATTATAATAGTGAAATCTGTGTACTGACATCCCAAAGACATAATGAACACGAAAAATGATATAAAAAGTGAGACCCCATCGATGGGAAAGATTATGCAGTTATTTGAAATAAGAAATATATAATTGTTTCCATCATTGTGAATAACATGTAAAGGAAATCATAGAATTGAGAATCCTACATATTAAGATAAAACAACCGAAGTCATAACATTGCCGAAAGCATTGGAATTTAATGCTAGATAACACACATGTAAAATTGAAGACAATTTCAGAGGAAAATGAATTACTATAGTTTATACCAAAAATTTCCACCGCATTAAGTTGTATATAATAACAGACTCGATGGTTTTTTTCATGTAGCATATTTTTAGAAAAAGGTGCCAGATTTAAGACATTGGTAAACATATCATTGAGTATTGGTGGTTAAGGAGCTGGAATAAATGTCCATTAGCTTACAATCCGTTCATATAACATCAGTTTCAGCAGACAGATGCGTCATTTTTAGTTTTAGGCTTCATCATGGTTTGTCCTCTATATTCACACGTACTTTTACTGTTATTTGGCTTTCTGCAAAACGCGGGAAATTGTGACGTCACTGACATTTGCATATTCAATGTGTCACTGCACCTATGATTTCATGTACTCCGAACAAAAATAGTAGTCATCTCTAGCTAAATCGAAAACGTAAACCGAGTAAACATCTTAACCTTTTGGAAAAATGTAAATTATGCATTATTCCTGAAAAAAGTGTCAGAATATCTCTGTGAAGCACACAACTGATAGAGTGTAAAGGCCCGGTCACACCGCCAAACGTTGCTGGAGCGTTCCTTGAACGGTAGGAAGGTGGACCAAACGCTCGTCACCGCTCACAAAATGGAAAAAAAATCGAAAACACGGGCGTTGGTTTAGCGGTGCACCGCTGAAGCCGGCGTTGCTTTAGCGTTGGTTTAGCGATAGCAAGCGTTGGTATAGCGGTGACGCGAGCGTTTGGTACAGCGGCGTTCTGCGCATGCGCCCGACACCGTTCCAACAACCCCGTGTCCGCTCGTAAAACGCTTATAAGCGCTGCACCAACGTTTTTGCAACGTTTAGTCGCCGCCCGGGCAACGCTGGCGAAGCAGCGGTGGTGCAGCGTTCAAAAAACTCGGCGTTGGCCTAGCGTACCCAAGCGTCCACGAACTTGTGTCTAGCGGTGCCAAACTTTGCTTGGGCGTTGGTGGAGCGGTGGTGAACTTTGCCTGGGCGGAAATTTTTTCCCTTCTCACCGCTCGCAATATTTTGTGCAGCTCAAACATTCGGAGCGGTTGGAGGGCCCTTCGAGAGACATCAGCGGTGGCCGAGCGTATACGGCGTTGCTTTAACGGAGGCCAACTTTTGTTTAACGGTGGTGAACGGTTACGAGCGGTGATGAATTTTTTTCACGCTCCAGCAACGCTCGGCCGGTGTGACCGGGCCTTAAAGTGTTATTTACTTTCATGATACCTTCATTCGCTATATTGTCCGCAGTTTTCACACTCCTTCTTTGTTTTTGTCGTCCGCACTTTTCAACGATATTCTATATCGTCCGCTTATTGGACCGCATTTTAGTGCGACCCATATTCCATACCTCCGTGTCCGTTCCACGTCGGACGGACACGGAGGTATGGAATATACCCAACGATATCTTGGCGAGTGAAAAATCGCGGACAAGGACAATATTTGACCATTGTTGCACCACACCGATCAAGTCCTAGAAATATGAACCGCACCGATTTTTATTTTAATCAAACTGTCGTACAGATGAATTTGACCATTGATGCACCGCACCGGTTTTGTCCTATCAACATGACGTAGTTAATACCAACTTTAACACGTAACAGGAAACTTGGGGACTACTTTACTTACTCTGATTTCTCTGAAATGCGTAAATCGCCGTTTGCCAGTTGGTTTGATACCGATTTCAGAATTGTGATTAGTAAAACCAGCTTCGCTGGTTAAAAAGCATTAATATATTTCCAAACTTCAATTTCTGATTATAAAAGACAGCTTCGTAAAATCACGATGAAACTGAATTTTGAAAGAAAATTTACTCGAAACATCACAGTAAAACAATTTAAAGGGTATACCAGACAACTACCTTCTGCATAAATAGGTATAATATGCGAAATAATGTTTCCGATTCTAATTTACATGTATGTTAAAATTTTTATATAATTTCCAGACAAACACTTGTTCATGTTGTTTTTGTTGTTCTTTTCTGTATAAATTGTCGGTTAAAGAGAACATGGCAAATTTTCTATTGTTGCCATGAACAGGTTCAATCGAACCCTGTCCGCAATATTTTCATATTTGTCGTGTAAGATGCCTTTCAAAAAGATTTTTGAACTGTGAAAGCCACCGAACACGATACATATCAAAATATTTGACTGTGCCTGTTCATGGGAAGTAATGGAAATACATATATTTCTGTCCACGCCGCCTGGCCCCGGATAAAAGATACTCGTTTGATCTTAATTCTCCATTCTATTAAAATGTAGCTTCAAGGTCTCCCGGGTACAAAGAGCATGAAAAATCCTATTATTTAAGCAGATTTTTAGATACAAACATCGTATCAGTCGTTGTTTTTCTTCAATGTAAAAACATTTCGCATTTTATATGATTTCCCAAAATAGTAACAAAGAAGTCTAAAATAAATAAATACATATGATGGTTTCGGAGAAATTCACTGAGCGTAATAAGACCTAGAAAAATCTGACAATCTTTACATTTCGTTTTAGGATCTCGATTTCGACCACCTTCATGCAAGTGTCGTTGTACATTCTACATTAAGGGATTGCCACACTCCTCCCAACTTTGTTCATCGATAAAAAGAAAATGATCAAAATCTCAATAATGGCAAAACGCCGTTCAATAAAACTTTGCACAATTGAATGTTACTAATGAATCTTTATTTTGCATACAGTAGGACTCGTTAGAAAAGTAAAGAAAAAAAGCTTGACCTAAAAATTCCTTAAAATTCTATTTACATAAATTCACAATAACTAAACGATACAAAACATAATTTTAAATTCCCACGTGAGCGCAGTGATACTGACAAGAAAATGTTGTGTACTTTGTAAAAAAATTTCAACTACTAAAAGAGAAATCAGTGATTGTCATCGGTTTACGCGACCAGGAAGCGAACAGAAAATTGAAGGTCAAACACACTTTTACTAATATCTCCTAAAGTTTACATATGTAAGTCACGAGGACACAATAAATTGTTGTCAGTATCATATTACTCATGTGGGCATTTAAAATGATGTTTTGTGTTGTTTAGTTTTTGTGAATTTATGTAAATAGAAATTTAGGGAATTTTTAGATCTCGCTATTTTCCTTGACTTTTCTAACGTGTCTTACCATCTGCAAAATAAAGATACATTAATAACATACATTTGTGCAAAGTTTTGTTTAACGGCATTTTGCCGTTATTGAGAATTTGATAATTTTCTTTTTATTGATGAACAAAGTTGGGAGGAGTGTGGCAATCCCTTAACGTTAGTGCACATTCATCAGAAAAAAAATCAAACTTCCTAACGGCAAAATCCTGAATGTGGCAAAATTAAGTTCAATAAACTTAATACACAAATAATCATTATTGATATATCCTCATTTTACCTACGTTAAGATTTATTGGAACAGGTAAGAACAATATGTAGACTGAAAATTCCCTCAAATAATATTTACATCGAAACAAAAAAAAACAAAAAAAAACCCACAAAGCTATTTAAAATTTATTTATACAACAATAAAACATTAAGTCCTTTATAAAGAACTTTCAATTATGAAGAGAGAACTCAGTGTTTGTCGTCTATTTACGCGACCAGAAAAATCTAGGTCAAACACTTTTACATACATCTCATATTGTTTCTGAACTTCGCGGAAAAAAAAACGTTATTTTTAGCGACGTACTGTGTATTTTAAACGCAAAATTACTGAACATTTAGACCGATGACATATTGTTTTTATTTTTTTTTCGATTACATATACATACGTCAAACAATATTTTGTGAAAGAATGAAAAACTTCTATTACATCGTTTTCGATAACAATTAACTTACGTTTAGATCGTGATCGAATCTTTTAGCGTAAAATGCCGACTTTTTAATGTGTGACGTCGTTTTAAATGTCCGTGAAATAAACCTTGATTCGAATATTTATAACGAAAATCTTTTTACAAAAGATTAAACGCCATTGTTGGCAAAGTTATTCAAGTTCCAGTGAAACACTTGCCTTTGGCTTTGCAATGCTATTAGCTTCTTATGTTTGATATGTTTGTGTGCTTTTAAATTCAACATTGTTGAGCCAATGGGTGGGTTGGAGTTATTTCACCAAGACAACTTGTACTTGTTTTCTGATATGAGAACCTGTTGGGACAAGTGTGAGGTTGGTGCATCCTAGAACCTGGTTTAAACCCCAGTGCCAATTTGATTTGCCACTGACTGTTCCAAGGCGGTAACCAATCGGGTTCTCAATTTTGTTAATTGTTTGTGGTGTCTTTTTTGAAACGGATCATTATATTAACCATGCTCTCTCCCTCTCTCTTCTTTTTGACTGTGTGGGGAGGCTGTTTTTACTGAATGTGGCAATTCCTGATATGCATATTTCATCTTTTTTAAAGATAGCTACCGCCAGGTGGCGCGTCTGATTCGAAAGCGACCGACGTCATTCCCAAGATTTGGTAACCAGGCAACTGAAAAATGAGTATATGACTGAATGCAAACTTTCAACTGTCTATTTTAATTTTCATTTTTTGACTTCGTAGTTTCGGTGAACTACCTTAAAACTCAGGACCAATCCACTTAGTTATTCTTAGTTAACTTAATTATTAATTAACTGTTAGGTTTGTATATTTTCAGGTCACACAGAAGCAAGATCATTATCCGATGATCAGGGATTTTTCTCCGCTCCTATTTTAAAACGAAACAGTAAGTAAGAGTTTACATTCTTCTTTCCTCTTTCAAATTAATTGTTATATCAGCAATCTATTTTGAGAGCTTTGGTGGTTACGTAAGTGGTAGCATGCTCAAATTAAATAAGAACCCATAACCGTAGCGGAGTTTGGTCTAAAAGCAACATTTATACGCAACGTTTAACATGATCTTCGCGCTTGACAACATTTCCCTTTTCTATTAACCAATTCCTTTCTTTGAAAAAGTGAACACATGTATCAAAACATTTTAAAACCATCACTTTCGAAGGAACGAAATTATTTCTCTGTTTGTTTTGAAGAATATCTTTTATGTGCAAAATAAGAATTTCTGTTGATACAATCGCAATAAATGGCTAGACTTAAGTGATAATGTGTTCATAACTCAGGTTGGATAATACGAGCATATACATGTATGGTCTAACTTTCGAACATTTTGAAAATGCCCGGAGCGAGTCAAAAACAGTTATGCATTGCAAAAGGCTTCTACTAATATGCTATACCAGCATTTTTCATTTTATGGATTGTATTTGCTTTCGACACCATTCGCCCCGCCAAAATGCCAGTGAGAAATCAAAATTATTTGAAGATGTCAAAATGTCACATGTGCATAAATTGCCTTAATTAAGTTAAAGATAAACATAAAATTTAGGTTTTGTAAACCCTGGCAACATGAACATTTCGACGAATCCCAAAGCCCATAATTAGAAACATAAAGGCCGTTTCATTTGAAAAAGATATATTGGTTTTAGGATTTTTCAACTGAAATCTGAATTTCACATTTAATAAATGCGTTCAAAGATGTTCGCAAAGTTCCGAGTTACAGTTTTAATGACCGAACGTATGTTTCGAACATTTATCCCCCCAAAAGGGCACACATTTTGCAAAATAAATCATTATCGGTTTATATTCTATTTTATGATAATACTATGAACAACATAAAGCAATTACTTAATGGGGAATTTGTATCGATACGCCAGATTTACCCAACGAATCATGCGTTATCTCGATATCATCAAAGATATATTTGTTTTGTTAAGCACACTCCTTTTAGAAAGGATCGGCAGAAGTTAAGTATCATCAGAGGTGTTTAATACAGTAACAAAATCATAAATGTTTTAGAGAGAGACACATGGGCTGAATGTGTTTTTTTTTCCTTTTCATTTATTTTTGCACAACTCCGGACAACTTCATCATGCTAACAAAAAAGAAAATAATAATGAGAAAATATAATGTTTTTGTAGTTATTCGAATACAAATAATATAAAATTGAAAATAAGAAAAACAACAGTGAAATTCAACTTTCAAAATAGCTGTCATTTTTGACAGAATGTAAACAAAAGTTCCTCAGAGACTGGGGTGATACACTTCTGGCTTAAATGCCGAAAAAGTTTATCGGTCATGCTATGGTGGAATTGGTATTTTACGGTGTCTCTCACGTTGGTTCTCTTGAGAACTGTATGATTTTAAGGGCTTGACTCAATAGTAAATTCAGAAATTGATCAAATGTTATAATGGAAGTCTATGAATATTGAATTGGTGGTTTGTAGCCTTTCGTCATTACGTTACAGCGGAAACACGATAAGCGATAACAGTACTGACTGATTTTACATGAACGGTCGTCAAACTGCACAAAGCGCTGCTGTGACATGCAAATAGTTTTAAGCAGACCCTGGTAATCAAGTATTTTCCATAAAGCTATATTAACTGTAATACAACATGTGATGTGTTCCTGTTGCAATTGATAGATAGACGAGGTAAATTGCCAAGAACTAGACTGTATGCCCCCTTTCCCTTAGAAGTTTTCCAGATTCCCCTATTAGTTATCTATGTTGCGAAGAAAACAATGAAAGGCACTACACGAGTTTTGACGAATGAGCTGCATAGTTTTATAACTGGTCAATGGAATAATAGAAAAAGTACATTAACAAAGATTGTCTATGACCAATACGCATTCGAAAGTTTATTTTATGTACCAAGTCTAACATTCCCCAATACCGTAAACGGGATATTTTCCGCGGTCGAAAATTTCTGCGTTTGTTTTCAATGAAAACGATGCAAAAACGTCTGCGTTTTTCTATTTCTAAATTTTCTGTTACCTGAAGGACAAATGTCTGCTGTTCATTTTGAGAAGGAGTCTTAGGAATTTAGCAAGATAGCGGTGTAAACATTTAAAGGGAACGAACATATCATTTTCCTTAAGAAACCACAGAATGTTCATGAATGTATATTTGTCCCGATGGACGCGTTTAGAAAGGCATGTATATAGTATTCACTTTTAAGCATGGGTCAATTATTGTGATAATCAATTAATCAATAAAAACTAAATAACTAAATTCTTTACTAAGTTTAAAGAAATGCGAGATTATATTTTACATCGAAAAGTACGGAAACATTTGAACAACAACAAGTTGACATCGACATGTCGTTAGAAATAATAGTCATGCCGGATCATTAAAAGTTTTGACTTCGTCCCATTATATGAACTATATGAAAGTCATATAAAATGTCTAAGCCAATTATTCGATAAAAAGAGACAAAATAGCACAGAATGAAACTGAACCCTGTTTAAAATAAATAGCCAGCATGCACAGAACCGACTTATTTTGTACTACGTAATTACAATTATCAAATCTATCAATGTAAGAAGAAAGCGGATTAAATTGTATCTATTTATTTATAACACTACCAGTTCCTTTACTAATTTAGGTTAGTTTAAAGACACATGGGCTTATATAGAGCATCATATAACGTAATTGTAACCAGAACGTTTCTATCTCTCGCTAAGGTCATATCGAAATGCTGTCAAAAATGTCAAATACACTAACTTTTTAATTTCTGCTTGTACGGGAAGAACGTGAGCTATGTTTGGATACTAAATATTTCAAGTAGATGGGATTGTGATAAACATCTGCTCTTTCAAAAGTGATAATTATTCATATATTTTACATTAGCCCCCACATAGTTGGTCATTTGAACTACGTGCAATGTATTCACTACTACGTTCATTTCACATTTATGGTTTCAACAATCTAAAGGGGTCGTCACACTATGACGTTTTGGTCAACGTTCTCTGAACGTTTCAATCGTTCATTTTTTGAGCGTTCTAGAATGAGGGTGACAGATCTGGCGTGTTATTAACGTTTAGTCTAACGCACCACTTGCGTGGGCCTAACGCTCTAGAAGCGTGTAATAGCGACCAAGTAAGAAAACCTTAAAAACATTAGCATGTTCTCACGTGCAGCTGGCGCGCGAAGAACAATTGGTCAACGTTAGACGAGCATGCTGAGGCATGGACGTTCGGGTAACGCTCGAATGACGCTCAATGAACTTTCGTTTAACTTTAGTCACACGCTGCGTGTGCTAGGGAACCGTTCAGTGGTCGTTGACAGGTCGCCAGGAAGTCGTTAACAGCAAAACAAACGATTTGTAACAACCAAGTAACGTTTGAGTAACGACTGACTGACGATAGCCGAACGCTTGCAACGCTCGGCGAACGTTAGTAAAACGTTTTACGAACGTTCTGAAACGTTCTTCAGCGTTTAAAATTATACGTTGAAGAACATTGGTCTCAGTAAAAAATTTTGTGCATGTTCAAAATTTTTTCCGGACTAGCGTTCTCCTCCGATTCCCGGCGATCACCAACGTTCACCGACGTTCACTAGCGTTCACACAACGCACTTCTGGCGCTACCCCAGCGACAATGGACGACTAACAACGTTTCCTCATACGTCGTAGTACGCTGGCCAGAACGTCATGGTGTGACGGCCCCTTAATAAGCATGCAGTGACTATAAACGTGAACGTTATACGTGAAGATTTCTGTTTATTTCAGGAAAATATCGATGTTATTTCATTTCTTAACACCCAAAACTAAGCTACGCTTCAGAGCCAAAATAAGTTTTGGGTGTTCACGAGTTAAATTAAAAATTGATATTTCACTGAAATAAACATATTGTACTAATGATTTTTTGTGAAATCTGCAAGGGAGGTAATAAGTTGAAAACAGAAGTTCGACAAAAAGTAGCGAGAACAAAAAAAAATCGACATGTTCCTAAAAGAGAAGATACTTACTTTATTTCAGTGTGAATGCTCCATTATTTACTGAAAACATGAAAAATCTGGGCGTTATCGCAATACATTTACACAAGATCATAAAACTAAATAAGGAGACCAGTCTCAATTTTCAAGTATCTGATTGTCTCGCCATTTTAGCTAATCATATGCTTGAGATTTGAGAATGGTCTCCAATCTCAGTTTTATGATCTCGGGCCCTGCTCAAACTTACTGACAGTTTCGTATCATGAAAAACTTTGCAATCAACGACGACACCGCGTTAAGTTGCGCGCCATTTATTCATTAGTGAAATTACCTTCCCAACTGCGATTCATTAATCTTTTGGCATCCTCGATGTAATCCCAGTGCTTTAGACAATGGGGACATGCAGTGTCATTGCGTATTAAGTAGATTTGTATCAAATATTCCATTTAGGAGCAAAACATCACATTTGAACATTATATCATAATGACAATAATATGGAAACGTATATGGTACACCCTGATGTTTTGATTAAATCGACTTAAGGTAAGTCGACTTGTCATGATAACAAAAGAAAATTAACTGTACCGGTTGTCTACGTAAACTAATCTTTATGACATAAGTTAGTGCAACAATATTTTAAAATATGTCATGTCGACGTCTGCTATGTCATCTTATCCACATAGTTCTAGTAAGCATTTTACCCATTTCCTTGATATATACGCATTTTTACGCATGTGCGACCAGTGTAGATCCAGATCAGCCAGCACATCCGTGCCGTCTGATCAGGATCTGCTCTAGTCGCATTTTGGTCAGAAATAACTAATGAATTGAAAAGCGAACAGTTAAGATCCTGATCAGACGGCATGGATGTGCCGGCTGATCTGGATCTAAACTGTTCGCCCTAGCAATAAAGGTGTGTCTATACAGGAAAGGGTTAACAAAAATACTTCCTTTTGACCATAGGTGATCCTACGGCACCAGGGGCACAATTTGAGCAAAATTGGATAAAACCCAACCTGTAGTTTCTGACTAATAGCTGGGGCAAAATATTGTTAACGGACGTTCAGACCACGGACGAATGTTGATAAGCCCACCATCTGAAGGTGGTCTAAATAGACATGTTCAACTTTTGCATAGACATCATGAATGTGTACTAGTAGACCAATGATTATGAATATCTAATGGAGTATATACGACAGTGCTACAAATAATAATGGCTGAATTGTGAGCTATGGTCATTAAAAATAGGTGATGCACACGTCTCATCCTGGAAAACATTTTGGTGAAAGTTCAAAGATTCTATCTGTAATAATTATTTGGCAAAGCAGGTCACAAGCCAATTTTCATCATTGTTTGGCTATATCAGGGGCAATAAACGAGTAATTTGCGAATAATAGCCCTTTAAAAATAGTAGATGCACACTATCAAATCCTGATAAATAATTTGGTGAAGGTTCCGTGATTCTATTCATAATAGGTTTTTGGATATATAACTTACAAGCAAGTTTTCATCATTTAGGCTATTTCAGGGTCAATAACTGAGTAATTAAGAGTAATGGCCCATGCAAAATAGGAGGTGCACAAGTTTACATCCTTTGAACATTTTGGTGAATGTTTATTCATTCTTTCTGTAATAATTATTTGGCTACGCAGGTTAAAAGCTAACAATTGTCAGTTTTGGAGTTATTCAGGGGCAATGACTCTGGAATTTATGGGTCTATATGTCGCCTATAGCAAGTCGTAAAGCCGTAAACAATGAGCATAGTCAACATAGCAATTTTTACAAAGTACGTTATTATGTAGTTATGTCGATTTATTTTAAGACGACAAGTCGACTTATGTTATTCAGTAATGACAAGATTAAGACGACAAATCGAGTTCTGTTATTACGTCATGATCCAATAATCATATCATTCTTTATATTTTTTTGATAACTTGGTGCGATCATGTCGTCCTACAAGCTCACATCTTCGCATGAAACGACATCATCAGGGTGTACCATATACGTTTCCATACAATAACGCCAAATGTTGTGTTCATATCAGCAGTAACGATATCAAAAAGTTGTGCAAAACCCTAGTATGTGAAATGATTTCCACTTATTATATACGAGGGATTTTCCACATGTAATGCAAATGCAGGTTTTCGAAATTTTTACAAATAAAATTATAATTTTTAAAACCTGAATAACGAACTCTTAAAAACAAAATGAAAAAAGGAAACGTTTGGATAAATATTAGCATATCCTATTTAAACTTCTATAGTCATCAATTGTCGACTTTGGTAAATGAAATTTTCAGATATTGCTGCAACAGAAATTCATATCATATGTGTAAACTTATCAATATGAAAATGGGAATTAAGGTTGCATTAAATAGTGGAAGACTCCTCGTAAGTAAACCGAAGACAAAATATAAAACTTGGTAAGACGAGTAAAGATTTACTATATTAAACCTTCATGTCAATAAAATAATACACTTTCTTTTTATTTCATGTTGTTGAAACAAATACGGTCTCTTATATGTAGGAGACAATACCATATAGCTGAAAATGGCATCCTGACCATTATCTTTTGTTCGTTCCGAAAAATGTTATCTGTAGACGTTTTTATGACTTCGCAATATAAATGGTTGATCTCGATTACCTAACAAAAAGCAGCGTCAGCGTCTTGTGATATGCATGTTAAAAGCAACAACAAACGCTTAATCGTTTTGCTATTGAAAATTAAACTAGCCGACTACACGGACAAATACTGACAAAACTTTTACGAAACTATGGCAAGTTTACCATCCAGAACAGAAACATTGCCACTAGAGGGAGTGAGGTGGTGATGATTATTTGAATAGTAATAACAACAATTCAGATATAGTGTGAAAGGCGTATATAAAACTTTCTTATATAATTGCTGTTATTTTCGAGGAATCTAGATCTAAGGCTGCAGAACAGAGGTTTTTACTTGTAAACATGAAATTTAAGATATATTATAAACTGGTCTTGTTGAGATATATACTGACGAATAAATATAACTGACACATTAACATGTTTAAATCTAGATCTGCCATAAAACACAACTGATGCAGTGCAGACATTTTTAACATTTGGGGAAACACTAACTTAAAAATGCATTATTTAGAATCAATATCAACATTTTGCAGAAAAGTACATCCTATAATAAACATCGTAGCCAAAGAAAAATAAATTTAATTTTGTCTATCGATTGTCCGCACCTACAAATGCTAATGATTAATAGGTGTGGAACAGAAGGGTTAACCTTTGAATTTCCTGTATCATATACCTCCAATTAATATAAGTACATGTGTTAGCGCATTCACCATGTACTATATACATTGTTAATAATTACAGAAAAATTTCTCAACTGTTAAGGGCTTACCACACTCCCCCCAATCACGTTCATCGATAAAAAGAAAATTATCTAAATCTCAATAACGGCAAAATGCCGTTAAATGAAACTTTGCACACTGGTATGTTATTAATGTATCTTTATTTTGCAGATGGTAAGACACGTTAGAACAGTTAATAAAAATAGCGAGATATAAAAATTCCCTCAACTTCTATTAACATAAATTCACAAAAACTAAACAACACAAAACGTCATTTTAAATGGCCATATGAGTAATATGATAGTGACAGCAATTTATTGTGTCCTCGTGACTTACATATGTAAACTTTACGAGATATTAGCAAAAGCGTGTTCAATTTCCTGGTCGCTTCCTGGTCGCGCAAACGGATGACAATCACTGATTTCTCTTTTTGTAGTTGAAAGTTTTTTACAAAGTACACAACATTTTCTTGTCAGTATCATTGCACTCATTTTGGAATTTAAAATTATGTTTTGTATTGATTATGTTTTTGTGAATTTATGCAAATAGAATTATAAGGAATTTTTAGGTCTAGCTTTTTTTCTTAACTTTTCTTAAGTGTCTTACTGTATGCAAAATAAAGATACATCAGTAACATACATTTGTGTAAAGTTTCATTGAACGGCATTATGCCATTCTTGAGATTTTGATAATTTTCTTTTTACCAATGAACGTGATTGGGAGGAGTGTGGTAAGCCCTTAATGTTTTATGTTGTTTACAACACAGTTTTATTGGACATTTTATTAATACGTGTATGTTCAATATATTCCGAAAGATTGTATTGCTTTATCAATAAATTCGAAGAAATATAAAGTCAATCATTGCTTGCACGTTTGGTAAAAATAAATTCTCATTGCGTCCGTGGGAGATTCTAATAGCGTGTAATAATATAGAATTGTACTTAGCAATTTTAATATTTAATTGCTTATTCTTTTATCGCTTGTAAAAAGTATTATGATTATTTTGCCTTCAATGTTTGCTGCGTATTTCCTCATGCGTATTGTATTGAAATAGGCGTTCTTAAAGTTGAATCAACTCTTCAATTCACAAAAAAATTTCATGTAAATTATGAGAACCAATTTCGTTGTCTGTTTGGACGATTAACGCAATAATACCCACCATTTGTCTGCTCGGTGGTCCAATTTGTTTGACGAAGCACGCAATCAGTTATTGGATTATTAACAACACCAGTAAATAAATGTCTTAGGATATAAAAGTTGATCATGAGAAGAGACAGGACTATATTTTAGTTAAAAAGACAGGCTTGGCCGCTCTCGTCTATAGGTATTTCTGGTGCGTTGATGGAAATTTATAGGAATTCCAGACAGACACAAAAAGTTGTAACGCTATTTTCTATGAAGCCCTTGCTACTTGTTAAATGTCGGAAAATGATCAGCATTTTCTATAATAATAATGTCTTACTCATTTACAAAGCATCCCCTCAAGATACTTAAGGGCTTACCACACTCCCCCAATCACGTTCATGGATAAAAAGAAATTTATCAAAATCTCAATAACGGCAAAATGAAACTTTGCACAAATGCATGTTATTAATGGCTCTCATTGTACTCGGAAGAAGTTTTCCTGATGCCAGGCATTGATAATTCAAATTCTACTTGTTTACAAACGTTGTGCAAGACCATACGCCGCTGATCGCAAGGTGGTTTATTGTAATTATCTGTATATCGCGTTACGGTGTCATGGCAGTTCTCAGTGCACTGTCATGGATAAAAAATAAAATCATCAAAATATCTCTAACGGCAAAATGCAGTTCAATAAAACTTTACGCTAGTCACTTTTAAAAATGTATGTTTTATAGGTTAAGAAAAGTTTAAACAGTAAAGAATTATTGTCAAACATTAAAAATCCCTGAAATTCTATTTGCAACCAAACATAAAAACGAAGCAACACTTAACATCAATTTAATTACCTTCATGAGCAATGAGTTACTGACAACAATAGCTAAGGTCCTTTGGTCTAACACATGTAAACAATGTGAGATATTTGTCAAAGTGTGTTTGACCTTCAATTTCCTGGTCGCGAAAATGGATGACAAAAAATAAAAATGTTGTTTTCTCTCTTCTTTATTAGAAGTTCTTTTTCAAGAACTTTAGATATTGTTGTCAGGATCAATTTACTCATGTGGGCATTTGAATTGTTGTTTTGTGTTGCTTCGTTTTTGTGATTGATTGCAAATAGAATTTAGGGATTTTTAGGTCTAATTCTAATTATTTTTCGTTGCTAAACTTACTTTTTTAACGCAAGTAAAATAAACGTATAATTTTAGCTTTGATTGTGGAAAGTTTGATGGAACGGCTTTTTGCCATTTGAGAGATTTTGTTTTTTTTTTCTTTTTTTTTGTCTATCACATAGCAATACCGAAAAGAGCAACGGCTTAAATGTTCCCTGTTTGGACATACGCACAGCATAGTTTTGGATGGATCAAAACTTGTGCTGTTTACTTGTTAACTGCTGATTTCACTAACACTGGGACCAGTCGCCATTTCAACCAATCATATGCTTGAGAACCGGTGTCCGAACTCAGTTTTATAACCTTCAGACCTCGAAAGAATCTCCATAGAAAAAAGCTTGCAATGGATTATATTTAGTTGTAAACACCGATCACAGAATGTCAGAATTTGCAATGTCCAAAGATGCGCTTTGCCAATTAGCATTTAATCAATGTTATTTTGTTTTTTCAGCGTGGTGGACCAAAAAGTCATTGGACGCCATGGACACAATTCCACAAACAAGTAAGTAACGCAAACATTTTCGCAGGAAAAGGCACGTTTCCCAGTTGGAGAAAACCAATAAATCAGAGGCTTAATGAAATTTTCTGTGGTCTTCCACTGACAATCCTATACATAATGGTATACAATAGACAAATTTACGTTATTCTTGTAATTCGTAGCTGATAAAATTTTGTTAAGCATTTAATAGGCAATTGTGATAAATTACATAGTCAATGGTCCTTAATTAAGAAAAAATTACATTATGCTTACCAAAACTGATTAGAAAGCTTGCCAACGTATCTCGTATTTATTTTGTTCCTTTTAAAATAGCACATTCAAAATAAAAACAATACTCTTACATATTTTTTATTTATATTAAGAACTTTTAGCTGTCCAAGAAAATCATAGAGAATGGTTTTTCACTAAAAAACATATTAGGAACAATACACTCAGAAAACACTGTCCCTACATACAGTAAAGAACAGTGAGTGTAATCACGTTTTGATTGTTTTCAAACATTAAATCATGACTTTTCTAAGACGGAATCAATTTGTGCATTAAGAAGTTTACTTCCTATCAAAGATAAAGAATTGTTTGTATATGTAAACTTGGAACCAGATTAACAATTTTAACTCTGTTTGTGAGGTATTCCAACATTACTCCTAGAGAAAATGTCAGCAAGGAATCAACATTGTATTTTTCTTTCAGATTTTGAACCAGACGATTCACAGTTCGGAAAATGCCAAGAAGCCATAGACGTATATTGTAAGTGTTTTCTTTGGCTGTTTTTTTTTATTAAATCATCGCGCCTATTTTGTATGTTTATGTTTCTTATATCAATACAAGTAAAATCGTTATTATCTAGCACATATGCAATCACTTAATAATAGATATACACGTATTTTAAGTTTTCTCACAATGTTTAAAACCCGATATGCCGGTGCTAGATGCCCTAACCTATGAATAAATAGGCATCAGTCAGTTAATTAGATGAGTTTTTTTAAAACATTTTACAAACTCAATCTAGATAAAGGTTCATCTGTGTACTACGACCTTGACAACATATCTCTAAATATCCTGAGTTGTATCATATACATGTTTTTTTTCCAGCTTGCTATGTGGAAAGATGTGTACAAAGTTTTGTAACGTGCGCCCGACAAGCCGGTACGGAAGAACTATTTAGCGCCTGCAAAATGCTTCATAAAATGTGTGCCTCCTCCTGCTCCGGTGGTGAACAAACAGAATTCCTCCGATTGTGATAGATCAACTCATCATTACCACTTTCCCAGCTTCTTCGTTAAAAGTTACGAATTGAGCATCGTCAACTTTTTGAAGTCGGTTGAACGCTTAGAGTATTGCATATTTTGCCAAAAATATTAATCCGACTTCTTAAATGCAAAAACTATCTTATTTACTAAAACGAAATTTATTTTGAAGAAAAAAAGTGCCCTTGAAGATACAGTGTTTACCGAGTTCTTCCTGCTTTAGCGTTCTAAGGACGGTTTATAGCTGAAATAAAAACAAAAAAAGACACCAAAGACCAAAACGTTTGAAACGTGAATCAGTGTTTTATTGCCTATTTTGAACGGACTTTATTATTCTTGAGTAAACTTCTTTACAATAAGTATTGTTACATCGATAGTTAATTATTATATCTTGAGTAATTTTCTTTCCAATATGTATCGTTAAATCACTAGTTTATCGGTATATCTTGAGTAAACTTTTTTCCAATATGTTTTGTTTCATCGCTAAGTAAATTAGTATGTGTCTTTAAGTAAGAGATTTCGTTCCTTATTGTTTACGTTGTTTACATAACAAATTCGCTTAACACGTGTAACCATTTAAATTAGCAGTTGATATTTGCGATTCTTTGATACTTGAATTAATTTGTAACGGCAATGTATCAACATTCCAGTGAAAATATATTTAACTCATATGTAATTTATGATGGAGGCCCAGCAATTTGGCATTTAATCCTTATTATAAAGTATCTCAACTTGCCAATCCTTTACAACTATTATGACGCAGAAGGTTTAATCTCTTTGACATATTAAAATACATTCGAAACACGGATGTTCTATCACATTGTAAGACCACATTTAAACATTCTTTACTGGATGCATCTAGCAAACTTAAATTGATAGTTTTTTATGGAAGAACAGTGAACTTAATCTTTTATTAGTCTTTAGTTTGGTAATTGGATTTCCAACCAAATATATTTATTTGATGTATAGGAAACAAATTAATTCGATGTTCTGACGTCTAAAAGGAGATAAAAATTGGATTCTTTGACGGACTAGCATTATAATTGGGTTGCAACTTAGCCAACATAAAATATTAGCTTGAATGCTGACAAAAATTACATTAACCGAACTTTTCAATTGTTAAATGAAAGTAAAATAAATAATAAACGACGTTAATAAATGAGTGTTTGTGTGTCTTTTTATTGCGCACTATAATGTTTTACCAATGCGATTTTTTTATTGAAAAACAGAGTTAAAACAATTAACATAATATGTACGCACTAAATATAACAAAAACGGTTAAAACATAGTTTTTTTTTCAAATGGACAGCTGCTGTAATATTTGCATTTATTATTGTTTAATTTTTATAACTTTATGTCTTTGAAATTTTAAGCAGAAAAATATGATGGCTTATTGATATGCAATATCGTTTTTTCGTTATCCGTTAAGTGGTTCGGGCGCTTTTTGCTCCCGAAACTAGAACTTACATTAACTATGACATGTAAACCATAAGCATGAAATTGACCGTTGAGTATGTGCTATGGTTCTTGGATGCGACTTCCTCATCTTTAGAGTGTAATTTTTTGTGCAGTTTGACTAAAGTAAATTTTTAGTTCTTGAGATATGCTTCGGAAATCAAATTGTTGGCATGATTTGACCTTTAAATCCCTTTGTGACATTGGCCTTTCAGCTAGGACCATAGTATTTCAACGCGACATTAACATTCTGCCTCATATTGTGGCGTCCGTGGCCGAGTGGTTAAGGTTTCCGACTGAGAATTACTTGCCATTCAACGCTGTGAGTTCGAGACCTACCATGGTCAAGATCTTTATGTGAGGTAAACTAATCAGCTAACTTGCGGAACGTCGATTGTTCTACCCAGGTGCCTGCTCGAGTCTTAAAATTGCCCGAAGGGACACCTGGGGTCTTCCTCCACCATGGAAAGCATGTAAGACCACACCGTAATGACCTAGCTCTCATTGAGTACCCGCCCGTTGGCTCTGCAATGCTATTAGCTTCATATGTTTTATATGTTTGGGTGCTTTTGCATGCAACATTGTTGAGCCGATAAGTGGGTTGGAGTTGTTTCACCAAGACAACTTGTACTTGTTTTGTGATATGAGAACCTGTTGGGGCAAGTGTGAGGTTGGTGCACCCTAGAACCTGGTTTTAACCCCCAGTGGCAATTTGATTTGCCACTGACCGTTCCAAGGCGGTAACCCCTCGGGTTCTCATTTTTGTTTATTGTTCGTGGTGTCTTTTTTTTAAACTGATCCTTTTATTAACCATGCTCTCCTCCCTCACTCTTCTTCTTGACTGTGTGGGGAGGCTGTTTTTTCTGAATGTGGCGATTCCTGATATGCATATTTCACCTTATTTTCTTAAAGAGGCGGGAGGGACAATCCTACTGGGTAGTAACAAACAACATTTATGTGAGGAAGCTAACCAGCGAACTTGCGGAACGTCGATGGTTCTACCCAGGTGCCTGCTCGAGCCTGAAAATTGCCCGGAGAGGCACCTGAGGTCTTCCTCCACAATGGAAAGCTGGTATGTGCACACCATAATAAGAGGCGGGAGGGACTTAAAACTGGGTGGTATCAAACAACAAAAATCAGCCTCATTAAGGTAAACGCTCGTGTGAAGTTTGATTAAAATCTCTCAAGGGGTGTTAAGATATGCTCAGAAAACAAGCTTTTTGACGGACAGACATCTTGACGGAAAAGGCGATCACTATATGTACTCAACCTTGTGATTTAAATAATTTCGAAAATAGACATAACTGACAGTTATCGAAGATGAGTAGCCATGGAAACCATCAATTGCAAAAGAAACTATCCCCTCGGATAGCAGACTGAAAAATATCGTACAAAAATGAACAAATTTAAAGTATGTGCCGTAATCAAGAATAGTTTACTGATATGTTGTGTTATCATCCCGGAAAAGCAACCAACATATTGAGTAGAAAACATGAAAGAAGTAAAGGTTATGGATCGCAAATATATCAAGACTTTTTGAATCGAATACGACGTGTACATGTACAGCTACTGTTCGGTGGTTAATCTCTGGGAGATTCTTCCAATACCATATATACTGCTTCTCACAAACAAAATTCCAAAATAGTGTTTCCTAATACGGAAATTTTGATATATAAACCGTCTAGTAAATCGTCTTTGTAAACAAAGGGGGCAAATGGCCAAGTATCGCTCACCTGGTGCTTGTGTGAGTGACATAAACGACTGAACAAAGCGTAAAGAATAAAAATAAAAGAATTTCCAAATTAAAAATTAAAAAATCAGTAGAATTTTGAGCTGTAGCCTATAGCTTAAATAATGTTGTTGTGGAAAGAACCGAAATTGAATTAAAATCTGTCAAAAATAACATCAAAGCTATGTATTAAGAATAACTAAATAGACTTTCAAATTTAAGAGTATGGCATTGTATCATCACTGCATCATTATCGTAAAACGATACCATAAACCGACATTAGATGCTAAAATGATGTTTATCTCCAGCTCTAGTAGCCTTACTCTGCAACGAAACAACATGTCTCGCGATCACTTTCGCTTTAAGTGAAGATAACACAAGCCACTGCAATTTTCTTCTCAATCTTATTTCTGGGTGTTATTTTACATACTTAACGAGTAATATTTTCTGTAAACTACTGTTTTCTGTTATCTCCTTTGCCTTCTTCCTCTTACTTGTATAACTTGGTATTTCTTAAACACTTTGTGCCGATTTGTAAAGATCGGTTTAACACGAATGTATACAGCGTACAATGGACAATTTTGTATAAATATTACAATTTTCCTGAAACGCCTAAACGTTCATGTGTGTATCTGACGAACACCTGCAGATAGTACAACTTAAATTATATAATTAAAAAAAAACTATAATGAAATACAAGGAACACGTAACTATAAAGACCTCAGAGAGAGTCCATGGAGAACCAATTGCAACAGTTTGAGTATCATCAAAGCAAAATCTGAGCAAGTTTGACGATAATCAGATGTTAGTATGACTTCTTTCATGTTCACGATATAGAACAACACCGTGCTAAACTTAGCATTTGGCACAGGTGAACGGAAACACATTCCTTGACCTCTGAATCCGACAGCCTCTCAAATGAATTCTTCTAAGGTATTTCGTTCGTCAATTATGTCTTCATATATAAAAATAATAAAGTTGCTACAATTCTAAAATCTTAGAAGTAATTATGTTGTCTTATAGTTGTCTTTTTTTTTGGATAGAGAAATACTTCCGACATGAAAGCCACTTGACACTAATAGCTGCTTTAATTGGCTTTGTCTAATGTTCAAGCTTTTTAAGTCTTTTGTTGGACATTAACCTGTAAGAAGCTGGTAACGCGACGAACGTCGAATAGAAAAAACGAGAGTCAAATCCAACTCATAGAATTGTCATTAAAATCACAGATGAACTATTCCTTAAATTTATATTCCGATTGTTCTATTATTAAAAACAAGACAAACCTAACACCAATAGAAGGAATTTCATTTATCAATCTCGACTGATTGAAAATATATTGCACAAAGAAATTACGGCATACACATAGCTTGTCAATGTTTCTTTTGTACAAAATTACACGACTTCAAGATTACTCGTTTGTTGTCACAGAAAAAGTTAGTAGTTGAAATAATTGTTTTATCAATCCAATTAACCCTTACACTTAATTAACCCTTACAATTAACCCTTGTACTGTTTATTGTTGTAAATATTGAGTTGCGCTAAACCCAGGGCTAGGCGGCGTGGGCAGTAATATGCATTTCCATGACTGTCCATGAACAGGCTCAATCAAACTGAGCCTGCAATATTTTCATATTTGTCGTGTTCGATGGCTTTCAAAGTTCCTTTTGATCTATTTCAATATCACAGTAGCTTTGTTTTTGCCGTGTGACAGCTGTAAAAAGTCTCCCCGTACATTCAAACAGTGCTGTTATCAAATACGTCCTTTGAAGGTCGTTGAGCACGATAATTATGTACTTTGTTAATAGTACTTCAAAAATTACCTTTTGTTTCAATATTTCGGCTAGTTTTGAGATGGGTGGTTTCTATTTCCCAGCCAAAATTGATTCGGATATTGTTCAATCACCCCCAAGGATATACTTCCTGCTTTTTAAATTTTGCCTTTGGCGTTGTCTGTGATATGCAGGATTTATATTCTAAGATCCCCTGTCAAAATTCTATTCTGTTTAGTTCCGCCAATTGTTTTCTCGTTTAGGGCAAACCCATTCTTTTATCTGGGGACCATACGCCGCTGAACATGGAATGGTATTAATCTGAAAATGCCGCATTGAAAGTTCCATGTTCATCGCCATATGCATATCATCGTTTGGGATGGTCAAAACTGTACTGTTTATTGGTGTAAATATTGAGTTGCGCTAAACCCGGGGCTAGGCGGCGTGGGCAGTAATATGCATTTCCATTACTGTCCATGAACAGGCTCAATCAAACCGAACCTGCAATATTTTCATATTTGTCGTGTTCGATGGCTTTCAAAGTTCCCTTTTCATATATTACATGTAAATGAGAAATAACGTAAGGCCAGTAATAAACCTTCGAGAACATACGCATATGTTTGTTAAAACTGATGACAAGTCTCAACGATAAACACAACAAAACCAGTTTATTCGATCCTTTTTATTAACCATGCTCTCTCCCTCTCTTCTTCTTCTTGACTGTGTGGGGAGGCTGTTTTTTCTGAATGTGGCGATTCCTGATATGCATATTTCACCTTTTTTCGATCATAAAGGGTCTACTCTCCTCTCAAGCATTAGCTTATTCAAGCATACATACCTGTCACGAATATCGAACTGGACCATGATTGCAACTAGCTACTGTTCGTTTAAAACAAAAACTAGAATGTTGTGTTCCGCGGAACACATGTGTCGCCTGCATGGAAAAAGTTGAAATGTGGGCCTATGTTTATTCATATATAATAAAAATATTTTATTTAAGTTTATTTCAATACTACACCACAGAACACATGTGTCATCTAAATTGCATTTAAAAGGGGAATAACTAAAATTATGATGAAACCTGAGTTATCATCTTCAAAAATTGGTTTGTAAATGCAGATGAGTTATTCAAAGTATTAAGTGAATTAATTGAACAAATGCTTTCCATTTTACAGGGAACACTAAGTTTCATGTTAAAGTTGCATTTGAAAGGGACATAACTCATAAAATATTGAAACTGGAGTTATCATTCTTGTCGTCACAGATGGCATTGTTTATGCTGATAATATATTCCAAGTATGAAGTGAATAGGACAAGTACTTTCAAAGTTATAGGCAACATTAAGTTTCAGGTTAAAGTTGCATTTGAAAGGGACATAACTAAAAAAAATGAAACTGGAGTTATTATACTTGTCGTCACAGATGGCATTGTTCATGCTGATGATATATTCCAAGTATGAAGTGAACAGGACAAGTACTTTCAAAGTTATAGGCAACATTAAGTTTCAGGTTAAAGTTGCATTTGAAAGGGGCACAACTAAAAAAATATTGAAACTGGAGTTATCATTCTTGTCGTCACAGATGGCATTGTTCATGCTGATGATATATTCCAAGTATGAAGTGAAATGGTCAAGTACTTTCAAAGTTATAGGCAACATTAAGTTTCAGGTTAAAGTTGCATTTGAAAGGGGCATAACTCAAAAAATATAGAAACTGGAGTTATCGTTCTTGTCGTCACAGATGGCATTGTTCGTGCTGATGATATATTCCAAGTATGAAGTGAATACGACAAGTACTTTCAAAGTTATAGGCAACATTAAGTTTCAGGTTAAAGTTGGGGGACTACCGGACGACGGCACCGACGTCGACGACGACGAAGACGACGCCGCCGGACAATAGGATCCCTATGTGCCTACCTGCTATCGCAGGCGACACAATAGTGAATATTAACAATCTGTCACTGTTATTAGTATTTTTAAATGATATAACACCAGCTGGGGAGCGAACCCGTACGGCGACAGCGTCTAGCTGTGCAATGCCAACAACTCTACTTATTGAGCTAACCGGGATAACATACTGATTTATTTACGTGATGAAGCATGAGAAAAAAACCTCTAAGCAGCTCTCGCTAACACTCATTTGCAGTTGTGTCACGCTCGGCAGTAGGAAAATACTGATTCCGAGTTTTTTCTTGTGTTAAATATGTATTATCAAAGGCTTTTTTAGAGTTAATTCACCATGGCAACTTGAATCTCTTCATATGAGAACCTCAAGGGTCATGTGCCAGGTTAGTGCATCCTAGAACTTAGTTTAACACCGAAATTGTTTGGTCACTTACTGGCCATTCTATGGTGGTAACCTTTAGATTCTCATTTTCGTAAATTGTTGGTGGTGTCTTTTGCAAAATAAGAATAAACACATGCTAAGAAGGCTCTGTTTTCTTAACTAGGCTTTTCCATCTGCCATTATTTCATTTGTTATATTTTTTGCATTTTAAAACTAATTAAAAAGGAACATTGAAAGCCACCGAACACGACAAATATCCAAACATTGCAGGCTCGTTTGATCGAGCCTGTTAAGTAATGGAAGTGCATATTAATATTCACGCCGCCTAGCCCCGGTTTGAGAGCAATTACGATATCCTCACAAATATAAGTATTGTGCTTAACGACATTAAGCAGACCAGTAGGAATACAATAAAAACGCGGAAAATATAACCTTTTTTTCTATGTCTGAGGCAGAACTTCGACGAGCATATTTTTAGTTTTAAAACTTTTATTGAAGCTTTGTCACGAAATGATTAATAATTAAAACATCCTCGTAGTGTTAGATCATATGACGTCGTTGACACGCCGTTTATCGATGTATTCAACCAGCCAAATGCTGCAATTGTTTATCGATACTCACACAAAAGCCGTTAAGGTAGAATATCACAAACAAGATTCGAGATATTCCAACTTCAGTTTTCTGAATGTATTGCCCCCTGTCTTATCGTTCTTCAACCTCTCCATAAATCATCGAATGAACGATCTTCCTCGTTCCTTCCTCCATGTCGCTGGATACAATGTTAAAACTTTCTTCAGCAAGCTTGCGTTGCTCTTTATCACGAGAAATAATCAGTTCACCAAACAAGTACACACCCATGGCCTGAAAATTAACGTAGTAATTATGAGAAGACAACTCCGAAATACTATACAATAAGGTATGAAACAACAACAACATCAACAACAACAAGCAACGAAGTTTTTGTTGAAAACTGCAACATTCAAACAAACAGAAATCCCTTAGTCCAAACCTTGCAAACGTGTTTTTGCAATTGAAATAAGAAAACACAACCACAATAATAGTGGGATTAAGAATTTGACTTAATCACATATTTTACTCTTGAAGAAAACAATATGGCTAAAATAAGAAGAGAAATTCGCCTGCACTGGAGCGAATTCCCTTTTGCATGTTTTAAAATTGTTTTAACAGCATAACGTATATGACCTATTTTTGATATGCAGTCCTCGTTTTATAATCAAGTTATTATTTAAATATATAAAATGAAATGTGAATGTTTGAAGATCAAAATTTAACCAGTCATATAATACCACGAGAAATAGAGTTGTTTTAAATCGGGATGTCAACGGATAACTAGGTCGAGTTTGTAATCCTGATATTCGTTTACAAATATATTAAATTTATATATTGGCCATTTTGCTGCATTGGCTGCACCATTCTGTCAGTGTGCACTTTACCTGTTGGGGCAAGTGTGAGGTTGGTGCACCCTAGAACCTGGTTTAAACTCCCAGTGGCTTTTTGATTTGGCGGTAACCCCTCGGTTTCTCATTTGTGTTAATTGTTTGTGGTGTCTTTTTTGAAACTGATCATTTTATCAACCGTGCTCTCTCTCTCTCTATTCTTCTTGACTGTGTGGGGAGGCTTTTTTTCTGAATGTGGCAATTCCTGATATGCATATTTCACCTTTTTTCCAATCGTAAGTACGTTAAACGGATTATCGAGAGGTGATGACACGCAGTATATAATTTTGGCTACAATGTTTGAGGAATGTGCTAAAGCATGATGGTTTATACGAACGTTTCTAGCTCCTACTAATCCATTTTAATTATTACATATTATCTTTAATGTAGTTTTATTGAGAAGGGATGCTCTTACTTTGATTTATTTTCATAAAGAAGTGAAATATGCATATCAGGAATGGCCACATCCAGCAGACACAGCCTCTCCACACAGCCAAAATGTAGAGAGAAGAAGACAGCATGGTATTACAATAATCAGTTTCAATATGGACGCCCGCCACAAACAATTAACGAAAGTGAGAACCCGAGATGTTTATAAAGATAGCTTAGATGCTGTTTATGATAGTGCCTCTAGCTGGATGCGAACCCGCACCGTCAGCGCCTAGCCCTGCAATTCCTGCGACGCAACTAATTGAGCTAACCGGGACAACCCCAAAAAAGGTTGATCGGATAGCCCTGATATACGTAACAATCACTGCATGACATCGGTAACGGGTTATTTTACTGATAACAGTACTGACTATATGTACGGGGAGACTTTTTACGGCCGCCACACTGCACAAATAGCGCTACTGTGAATTTCAAATGATAGTGCCTCTAGCAGGATGCGAACCCGCACCGTCACGGCGACAGCGCCTAGCCCTGCAATTCCTGCGACGCAACTAATTGAGCTAACCGTGAGAATCCCAAATAAGGTTGATCGGATAGCCCTGATATACGTAACAATCACTGCATGACATCGGTAACGGGTTATTTTACTGATAACAGTACTGACTATATGTACGGGGAGACTTTTTACGGCCGCCACACTGCACAAATAGCGCTACTGTGAATTTCAAATGATAGTGCCTCTAGCTGGATGCTATTATATTTAAGTTGCTATTATATTTAAAATTTAATAATCTAATATGATTTTAAAGAAATACTAGTAATCATGTTTTTTTTTCGTTGATTTGATATTTGTTTCATTTATTGTGATTTAAAATAATTTTACTGTTTTATTGTTCGTATTTCAAATAATTATTAAAATTATGAAGCTCGTATGTCTATAGAAAACGATGATTAAGTACGATGATTAAGCACTGTTTATTATCGAAACATCGATTTAATTATGACTAAGTAAACAACTCCGCACATAATTTCTGAACACAATCTTGCCATTCACAAAGATTCATATTGGTTTCCGTTGACATCCCTATTTTATAGGAATATAATAAAACGATTAACATGTATTTAGTGATATTCTTTTACTGGAAATTAAGTAAATAGTAAAATCTTCAGTAAGTTGTATCACACTGTGGGTGTTTTTCGACATTAACGTTCAACGTTTTTATTAACACTATGAAAGCAACCAAATCGTAAAACCAGTGAATGTGAGAGAATCGTTAATAAAAGAAGCTGCAAAAGGAGAAGATCGCGTCTTATTTAATGTAAGGAAATCCCTGAAATGATGAAGTAGTTATTACTGCAATGAAATCGTCTTCATTAAGCATATGATGGACAAAGTGGACATCTACACACTGAAAATCGGAGAAAAATAGCAGACGACAAATGAGTGATAAACCACAGAAGATGAACAATTTATAGCAAGATGATATTTTACTACATTTAAGCATCATTTTGATATTTAATTTAAGTATATGTTATTTTTGATAACACAATATAATAACTTATAATATATAAGAGCTGTTAGATGAGACTATTCGAATGTTTTTAGTTGTGTATGTGGTTACTCTTTATCACTTAATTATGAAAATAACTGCGAAAATTTATGGCAATACTCAATTATTTTAAAATCCTCGTCATATTATGTCGGTCATATTACAGTATGTCATGGGCATTTAGAATTTTAATGTAATTGTCTGAATAATCAAGAATATGTGTGTAATATTATTTTTTTGTGCTGCATCCTTTAAACATTGCTGTTATCAATTTCGTCCTTTAAAGGTCGTTGGGCAAGATACTTAAATATGTAGGTCAATAGTACATGTACTTCTAAAATTCAGTATCACAGCCCGTACAACATTCTACTCTAAACTATTTACAATACAACTGAAATAAATGTAATGTTAAAATAATTATTGTTTGATGTAATTTATTTAAATATAGTAGTAATATTTCATTTTAAATTTATGAGTACATCAACAGAAATAAAGTGTTTATGGTGCTGGATGTGTTTTTAGTTTCCTTTTAATCACATGAGTAATGTTAAAGATGATCAAGCGAATAAAAACTTTAAGAATAGTCTAAATTAAAAAGGGACATCGATGCTTAAAATTGGAAGTAAAAAGTCTTGTTGAAAAGGAGGCAAGTAATCCCGAGTGACATTTATTTTCTGTTTCACATCATCAATCTGAGTAAAACTATATGTCATATGCATCAAAATACAAAAAAAGAGACTCATAAGGGGCATTCATGTGAAAAAATATTTTTAAAATAGTTACAGGGTTTGTTGGAAATGAAAAAAAAAATCATGATGATGAACATCAATATCAACCAATTTCATAAGTACTTAATAAGTAAACGCAAGTAATAGGGGGTTAATTGTGAAAATATTCTTGGAAAAGTTCAGTTTTTTGTTGGAAATGACGTAGGTCATGATTGGATACATGCATTTGTATTTTTGTGTAAAGCACTTACATAATTTATAAGTTACGGACCATCTGAATAAACACCCTAACGCAAACTAGCCATAACAAACTATTTGCGAAAGTGTTTTAAATTAAAATGGCGATTTTTTTCAAGTTTGAAGTTGATATTTGTAGCAGTTCCAAAGTAATGAGACACATACATAACAAACTTTAACACAAACTCCAAGTAAAAAAGGGGCATACTTTTTACAAATATTCGTAGACGTGTTATGTTTCTTTCTGGATAAGATGAAAATTTTGAAACTGGAAATATATTTTCGAGTTTCAAAAAAATATATTGTGTTTAGTTCCGCCCATTGTTTTCTCGTTTTGGGCAAACCCATTCTTTTATTTGGGGACCATACGCCGCTAAACAGGGAATGATATTAATCTGAAAATACCGTATTAAAGGTTACATGTTCACTGCATTATACATACCGTCGTTGGGGATGGATCAGAATTGTACTGTTTCTTGGTGTAAATATTTAGTTGCGCGGAACCAGGGGGCTAGGCGGCGTGGGCAGTAATATTCATTCTATTAGTGCCCATAAACATGCTCAATCAAACCGAGCCTGCAATATGTTCATATCTGTCGCGATCGGTGGCATTCAAATTTGCCTTTTAATCTATTTAAGTAGTTTCAAAGTGATGGACCCAGCGCATATTTTAGTTATCTCAAACTCTAAGTGAAAAGGGGACACAAAGGTCCAAGTGCTTTATTAAACGGAATCCAATGCCGACGCAGGGGAGAGTACGATAGCTCCGCTATTTTTTTAAATATTCGAGATAAAACTATTAAAAAAGTATTAACAACTGTAAAGTGTAACCGTTAAATGTTAGTGAATTATTGATTTTTAAACGAATCATGCGAAATTCAAAACACTGATCCTACGATGTATTCTTTTATTTAAAAATTCGATAGTAAAAGCTGATGTCGATTGCATTAAACCAAATCTTGAATTTACATTTATATTTTATAACTGAATATTTTGCGTGTATGGGCTAAAGTAAAATGCATTTATAGCCTATACGGTTGCATGTCACAAATAAAATTGTAGAAAAACACTATTCAAAGGGTGGTAAATTGTTAAATTTAAATCGATAAATTTATACACTGAAAAATCGTTAACACTATGGATAACATTCAATCGGTAGTTTGTCCTGTTGATTAAGATCAATGGAAATTCAAATATTATATGTTGTTATCAAAACGTCCGCAACATTAAATTCGAATAAAAAGGTCTTAAAATGAAAATGTCTTTCATTTCATTTTCAAAATCTTTGGGTGTCCCAAAGATCGATTGACAATTAATGGCAGAAAAACGTCGTAGTTTTATTGAATGAAAACAAGCAAAATGTTACATACAGGAAGAACGTGATCTTTAACACGTTTTGTAAAACTGTTCTATTTGTGTGAGGCTTAATTTGTGTAAAGTTTAATGCAAATGTACAATTATTATATTCAAATCTTTTATTTTATTATGTTTTGTTAAATTAAAAACGTAATCAAGATGCAAAAAAGTAACAGATATTATGAAACACCCTGTACGTACATGCATTTTACAAGACCGTTAAGAATCACGACAACGACACAAATGATGCTTAGTATATAAGAAGACCAATGTCTGATACTCTAGACTGTGGTTACTCTAGACTGTGATCGCTTTAGAAACTGGAATAAATTACAGCCTCCATTATCATTTTAAATTATTAATGTAATGTCCATACACCAGCTTTATGATATTTGAATTCGCCTTAGAAGCATTCTATATAAAACATTCCCTTAATTCCACGACTGAAAATTGTTTGTACTGTCAGAGATTTAAATCCTAATGTTTGAATGGGTATTTATTAAAAGGTAGAAATGTGTTTGAGGCATCGTATTTATATTGGCTTTTGGTACTTAGTATGTTTCCTATCTGTTTTGTAACATCAATAAAACCGAAAAAAAAGAGAAATGGAATTTTAAATTAAACCAGAGTTATCACTAGAGGTGATCAATAACCCGCAACACTGCTGTTAGAAGAGACTTGAACATGGTGTAACATTGTGTAACAATTATCTTCTAAGCCAATATCCTTAAAAATGAAAAAAGCCGTTCATAACACCAGCTTTTAAAATTACTCTCTAACAAAGAATTTATTAAACGATATCAGATTTTTAAGAACTTGCGCCTACTACAAAACACCAACAGGAAACAATCATGAACAACTAAAATGTAGTGGGAAAAATAATAATAATATTATGTTATGCACATCTACATTTCATGTTGAACATACGCTTAAATTGCATTTGACTATTTTGTAGATAGTAAATTTTGAGCCCTATCTTCTTCAAACATTAACTAAGCATGACGACAAATATATCACGCACATTACACTTCATGTCGAACTTATATTTATTTCTTTTTTTTGAATTCGCGTCACAAACTACTCAACCGCTCAACTGACCGGATGATGTTTCCTTATACAACATTCTTACTTCGTTTGCAGTGATATACTAACAACTGGATACAACTATTAAAGGAAATTAAGAAAATTATATTTCATACCTGTATTTTAATACGCTCATGTAACATAACATGTTAATTTAAAATTAACAAGAGTGCCAAACTGACACAAATTACGCCCGTCATACTTGTGGTAAATTCAATGGTAATGACAACATTTTTGGGAGCAGGATTTTCCAACTCATTGAGTGCTTGAGCTGTTTTTCAACAATCATGTCAACATAATCATGGTTCCCTCGTAAGACAAAAACACAAAAAAATGTTCTGTAGAACATCAATTTCACATCAAGCAGCTCTCATATGTAACAATATTATATATGTCTAGCAAATACATATATTTCATTAAACAAGCTACTTTAGAAACATAAAATGTATTTTGGATTAAAATGATAACAAGTAAATGTGATAACGGGGACAATTAAAGGCCATAATTCAGGAGTGCCTGGGGGGATTTGGCTGGTTATAGAACTTGGTCGAGACATTATGCACACCAACATATTCACCAAGTTTGATAAAGACCTGATGATAACTCTTTGACTTAGAGAGCGGAAACCCTGTGGACGCCGCCCGCCCGCCCGCCAACCCGCCCGCCCGCCGCAGGTGTTCCCATAATACGTCCCGTTTTTCAAACGGGCGTACAAAAAGTGTTAGGATCTACTTTGCAATGTCATACCTGCTTATAGTATATGCTAGTCAATGTTATCTAACATAATAACGCTTTTTCGCAGAGCAGAGCTTAGTACTTCAGAATCTTTGCTTTATTCAATAATTAAAACGCTTGAAGCTATAAGTTACTAAATCAAAGAGAAATTAATAACATTCTCATCGAAATAACTGAAAAGCATCAATAAGTTATATGTTTGACTGCAAGGTTTATTGAAAACTCATTAATAACATATTGTTTATGTTCGCTAAATTTTAATAATGAGTAATACAAATTCGTTAAACACATTCTAATTATATGTTAAAGCAAGAAAACTACATTATACAGCTTTAAGTATTTTCTATATTGTATGCATCGTATGTCATAGAAAGCAGCCAATGTTTCATAAGTCATTCTGATGGCACTGTATTGGGTAGAACGCTTTATTAGGACAACATAAAAAAGTAATATATGCATATCAGGAATCGCCACACTCACAAAACACAGCCTCCCCACGCAGAGAGAGAGAGAGAGCGAGAGAGCGAGAGAGCAGTTTACAAACATGTAATGTAAAAATATTATCACCAGCGGAACAGTTTCATTTCTTAGAAAAGATAACCGTTACGATACTTCTTGGTTAAAAATGGGGCACAACTACGACAAAATGCATAAATGAGATATGACTTATTGCAGGGTGGTTGAATTATGAAATCAAACCTTTAGTTATAAAGCTATATCTTGAAAGGTTTCTGAAAACAGTACTATAAAAACTTTACACCATTCCAAGTCAAAAGGGATCACTTCAACGTAAAAAGTCAGCATTTATCAGAAAACTATGTTAAGCTTGAGTGATACGGAGAAAACTTAACAAAATCTTGACCAGATATACGACCGACTCATAGAAATCTATAACATTTGGCTAAAGAGACGAGTTGAAATGACAATTGTAGTTGAAAAAGATCAGTCTTGTACTAATTCCAGCTATGAAAACAAACGCCAATGATAGATAATCTAAATCAATGCCGAGCAACATTCAACATTCAATTCGAACGCCTATAAATACTTTTCTTACAGGTATACTGACTGTTTGATCCATTATACCCTACAGCATTGCTATAATTCATTCATAAATTGAATCCACCCAAGTTTTATTGCTTAATTTTAACAAAACGGTCTCCCTACAACCATCCAAATGAAGTATTATTCAGATGTAAAACGGCAATCCTATTAATTACGGTCATTCAATATTTATAACAGGTAAAAGCACTGAAAATCAATTTGTGTAGATAACTGCAGTTACAGCATTATTCTTTTATTAACGTTGCGACTCATTTACTTAAAACCGTAAAAACACCGTTACAAATCATTCGAGTAGGAACAATTAAATGAAAAAGTTTATCTGATTAATCAAGATAAGTGAGGCACGGTTCATATTTAATCTGTTAATGAGAGAAAACTACAAATAGCAATAATAACGTCAGAGATTCATTGACATTAAGGTGTTACTTTATTGTCATTTGCCTTCGATAATCGGTATTTTTGCCAGTCGGGAGACATTTATATCCGATGTATCATTTATGATTTCTATAGAACATAACCAGCATTCATTAAATTATACAATTTCTTGCATGCGCAGTTTAATTCGGTGACAACAAAACTTGTTGTTTTTTTTTTCAATTGTGATCGAAACAACTTAAATGTATAGAGTCATACTCAACAGTCTTCACGTTTGCCGAAAGGAAAAATAAGAACACAACAAAACAATACAACAGCACAAATAATCAATTAGTGTAACATTAAAAGAAAAAGAGAGTACATTAAACTCATAACATTATGATAATCATGCAACGGTGTTACGCCAAAAATACAAGCAGCATTTAAATACAGTATTATTTTATTTCAACTACAGTCTCTAATGAAATGTTAGTACATTTACTAATTAAACTTCGATAATCATTGACAAAGTTCTTTGTTAGAGAAGTAAAGCAAACACCACAGTAACTTGAAAGTAAACGATAATTATGTAAGGACAAAAGGAAAACAAAAATTGGAATGTCGTAAATGGATCGGGAAATTCCTATCAGGAAAGTTTCTGACGATATGTTCCATTAACGTTTAATTATCAACGACAGTCTCTTTAGGAATTATGTAACAGATTCTGTCACCTCTCAGCAGTCAATATTTACATTTTGAAGAGCAACATTACATATTTACCTGATGATCCAGTAAAAAACTTCGGATATCTGTATAGAACTTCTGAACCTTGTGTTTGACAACTAGTTCGCACCATTTGTGCTTTACCTGAAATTGTAATTTGTGCATTGATTTCAAGCATAATCCAAATTAATGGTCTCTGGAAGCATCAACTGCGACTAAATGGCTGACATATATAATTACAATTTTGTTAATCACTTTTCTTTGGGAATACATTTGGTGTTATTTTCTCTAACACCGACAAATATACAGATGAGCCTTATCTCTGTTGTTTAAGTACTTCAGTATTTGTATTAATAATCATAAACCATTTACCAGTCTCATAGAAATAGATGAAAACGGAACTTCAAAAGCCACCAAACACAACAAATATGAAACTAGTGCAGACACGGTTTGATTGAGCCTGTTCATGGGCAGCAATGGAAATGCATATTTCTGCCCACGCCGCCTATCAATATCCTAAAACATAGAACTATGTCAATCGGTCAAGGCAAGTTAAAGACGATCGCCATGTTTAAAAAGTACCAATTATAAAAAGAGCAGTACGTTAAAATGTCAAAACTTACGTCAGCATTAGATGCAGAAAAGTAAAACTTTTCATTTAAACATTTAAGAACTTCGGCATGTATTTTCTTTACATCAAGCAATTTATCCAAGAGCAGCAAAACTTGTGACACATGTTTTATCTGTAAACAGACATTTCATACCAAGGTCTTAAACTGAAACAAGTGATAAACCCTGCAATAATAAAGGTTCTTGTTCTTTATATTCTTAATAACAGTGTATTAGAACTATCGTAACCAAATGTTTATAAATAAAAACAGAATACATGATCTTTATTTATTTCAGTGATTACAATAAAAAATGTAAATACGAAAGCAATAGCTTGGATTGCTTTTCAGAACATTGCTCATGCATTAAGTTCCTACATGTTTTTATAAATAACAATATTTCTACAAGGATAAATATAAAGAACATAATCATTGTGTTAAAGTTTGGTAATTGCCAACTTTCTTCTGAATTCTGCTGAAAACTGCATGATTATGTTCTCTGAATGCAGATCTTAAGAAACATATATGTCCACACTGGTAACGCTAAAAATGAGACAAGAAGTGCAAGCTTTTATCTTATAAATCAAATTCAAGACGAAATAAGGGTTCTTACCGAAGGGAATGTTATATACGACAATGGATCAAGTTTTCTCCGTTTCCTCCAGTGTAAAGATGACATGGTATCATTGAACTCCCTCATTTGTGCTTCCTATTCAAAATAAAACAAAAAACTAACATCAGTTCTAACTCGTATATAAACATATTGCAGTAGCCAAAGTTGCGTATGGTTGAAATGTTTTGATGTCTTCTTTGACAATGTTCACAACGAAAATGCTAAAATTCAAAGAAAGTTTATAATTGACTTATGAACAGAACACGAGATGGAACTAAACATAATGAGTAATCAGAGTAATCATATGAGAATTGAATTCATTTAAGTTATTTCAAATAATCGAGAAAGCTCTTTTCCTCTCTACTTTTTGCATGTTTGGAGAGGCTGTGTCTGCTGGACGTGGCCATTCCTGATATGCATTTTTACTTTTTAAATTATTTAAGTATCAAAACAAAAGTTAAAAAACGACTTTCCATCAAAATGATTCCTACTTATTCCTACAATATTTCTTCGTAACCGTGTTTTCCACTTTTTTACACAAACACACCCCTTATTCGTTAGGTTTGTAATGTTTTCATTATTTTAATTCGTTCGGTTGTACGCGCTGGTAAGCAAAATTTCCTCATTCCCGGTAAATGATATAGATAAATTTGACAAGTGACTAACGCAAAAGAAAAATGGTACATTTTAAGTTGGGAAGGGGTAAGGCCAAAGAACGATGGGAAGCAATTAGGTTATTCAATCATTTGTAGCCTCATCATCTCCGGTAGTTAAAAATCCACTTTCTACATTGATGGGCATTAAGTTGTTGTTCTAAGCTTCTTAATCTGTCGTCATAAAAGGTTATCGTGATGAACAAACCAAACTTGTTCTTGTTTGCTTTAGAATTTTCTTTACGAGGTATATTTCCTTTACTGGTTCGATTTACAAGTTCAAACATGAAGAGGCAATTATCACCTAAGAGTTAAGATGACGAAATAAATGTGAAGTTTTCTTTTTCGTCATTTCCTTATGACCTTTCATTTAGTACAAACGTATGAAATAAAGTCAATACATTTACGATATATTAGTCACATGTTAAAAGGTAAATGTATTGGTTTATAGTCTGTAATAACTGACGTTTTCAACCGACTTTTACCACATTTACCCCCCCCCCCCCCCCCCGATCACTGGATATAAGTCGTCCGTTATCAGTCGGCGCCGTAGGCAGCCACGGAACATTGGCTTATATTCCTCACATTTATACACCTGGGTGGAGAGAAGCAACGAAGGCTTAACTTCTTGCTTAAGTAAATTAGCGGCCTGACTGAGGCTAGAACCCGGGACCCCTCGATCCCTAAGCAAGCGCTCTACCACTGGACCACCGCTGCCTATATGTTTCGCAATACTTTCTCGGGTTCACATTTCACCTATTAGTAATACCGTAAAATAAAACAAATGTGCTAATAGTGTCATGAAGTTCATGAAGACAGTACTGAATGTCTTTTCTAATTATAACATCGGCACGCCACGGGAAAAGGTACCTTCGGTCATTTTTTCTGTCATTTTTGTTGTTACTATATTTAGAAAGAATTTTCAAATTTCTATTATTTTCTCATAACAAAACAGTGATTTTGTTACACCTTTTGACAATAAAATGGTATTTTTACCGCGAACTGCATAATAATTAATGTCGTCTGCTCAACTTTATGACGTCGTTTCAAGGATTGACGTCAACTGCCCGAAGGTACCTTTTCCCGTGGCGTGCCTCATTTTAATTTATTATGCAAACATGATTATAATAATCAAATAGAAATACTTAAGACCTGATGTTGAGAGAACAATTTTTTGCAAGAGACCAGCCCCACCACATGCATAATTACTATTTCCATTTGTAGATCTATTATTTCCAAAACCCAAAATGATTACTTAATGATGACAGTTGATGAAAAAAAGCCCAGCACAAAAGGTCTTTCATAATTGAAGGGCATTTACAATTTAAAATTATTCAGCAGAAACTCGTGACAATGTGTAAGTTAGCCTTCTATTCAGTGTCTGTTAATTAATTCCGAAAGGTGGTTTCTGAGAAAAAAAACCTGTATATGATTGGTATTTCATCATACTATAGAAATGTTACAGGGGTAAAAATACTGTGAAAAATCAACAAACCCTAACACGGTGATAATAAACAAATCTCCCACCTCATATTATTGAATCTTCCAACGAGTGAATTCAAGCAAGTGATCGCTCAGACAAAGCCCGGACACTTATGATCCTGCATCATCAAAACAGTCTTTCCAAGCACTATAACTATGTTGGAAATCATTCAGCTGACATATGCTTAATTATGCACATCTAACCTCGTTAGTGACGCTTTCAATAAAGTGTCATTAAATTCTAACAGACTGGTTGCGGAGAAATGGCCTGGACATGAATGTTTGTAAATGATAGTATTTGAAAATTTAAAGCGCAAATATTCTATGAAAATTCATTCAGTTGAAAAGTGCTGATCATGCGCAACCAATTTTGTTATAAAAGCCTCCTATGAAGCGTCAATGAATTCCTACTTGTGGTTGCTAAGGAATAAACAAGGTATGTGTTGATTTTAACATGCATATCAGCACTTGTTATCGAAGCTTCCTATAAAGCTCCAGTTAATTTCAACTTTCAAGTAGTAGTTGCTGACAAATAGGTCGGAAACGAATGGTCCTTTATCACATTACAGAAAAAAGGCAAATTCATATTACAAAAGCGCTCTACTGTGTGTTAAAACCAAATCATAAATGACCATTAACTTACCAAACTGAACACGGTATCTGCCAAGTTGTTGCCTTTACTACGAAATTCTTCGATAGGAAGCTAATATATATAAAATAACCTTTTCAAACGATATGTTATTGATTTTTCTAATCAGAGTTGCAAAAGAAATTGATTATCACTTTATTTGGCTCAAATCTTAGGAACGCCAAAAACATAGATACCCTTGATTTTAAGAACATAATATATTTAAGCTTAAAGCCACAATAAACTTGCCAAAACGTTTTTTTTCATTGTGAAAATTTATTAACCACGTTGATCCTTTTCAAAAGAAAGTATAAATGACCAACTATTTATGTCCTCAAATAATCCCCAATCATTGAGACCCGGTCCGAATAGTATTTTTGTAGCCCACAAAATTACTAACCAATGTTTACAATCACTCGGCGAAAAGTTATCGATTTTTCCGTAAGTGGGCCGTAAGAACGAAGTGACGTCATTCTGTATAATTAGCGACCTTCGCCTGCCGAGAGTTGCCGAAAATCAGTTCGGAAAGATTCGCTGTTTGTTTTGTAAACAAAATAAACGATCCGAAAAACGCCCAAAACATGCTGTAAATCAATAAGATAATACCCTTTTCTTATTGTAAGGTTTATTTTTTGTGTTATTATTCATACAGGTGAAATCTAAAATGTTTTGGTTAATAAAAAATATGCTGTTTGGCAAGTTTATTGTGGCTTTAAAGATAGTTACATAGGCTACGCAATATAGAATTTCAAAACAAAATGTGAAAGGTTGTATAATAACCAAAGTGAGTCAAGTCAATTGGATGAGAGTATTATGGTAATTTGCAAATGGAATGCATCAAACCTACTTAATTTAATGCTTTATTCATTTATGCTTTCTTAAAAGGATGACAGAAAAACGAACTGATTTTATTGCTATATTTTGAAATTAAAATGGATTTTTTTTGCATATCTTTGTATATATATAATGCAATTCCGACGACGCAACCAACTGAGCTAACCGGGACAACCAGGACAATCCAGTACGTTTATTATTCTTTCAGTTTTACTTGTAACACTACTGAAGCGTTTTAATTTAAATAGGTTTTTACCTTTGGCAATCCTGGATTATTCAACCATTCATCTATCAAAACTTCTTCAAAGAAATCATCGGTTCTACAAAATTAAATAAAAAATAAAAAATATTGAAATGGAATTCAATAACTAATAGCTATATTTATAAGCTTTCTACAGAAATGTACTTCGGATTATTTTAAATTGTTTCAAAATGAGACACTTTTTACAGCTGCAACAACAGAAAGGACAGGCAAGGCAGATAATAAAATGCATTGATTTGTTAACATAATTGTGAATGATAACCATTTAGAAACAACGCATTACTATTTTGTATACGACTTAAAACGACTACAAAAAGTGTAATCGTATTTAAATATTCAATAAAATAACATTGTTACCTTGTGTGTGGAAAAGTTTCAAAATACAGTCGTAAAACATCCTGAAATCAACAAAACGAAATACAGCGCAATACTCGTATTTTAAATGTATTTACGATGAAATGATCACGAACACGAACAGACTCATTTAAGCCAGTAAAATTTTATAAATTTTAAGGGCAAATTTTCATATCTTAAACAATTAAATATGTCTTTGCTGTTTTACTGTTAACATAAAGAAACTATTGCACTCACCATAGAATCGATCAATTTATGCAGAAATGTTGTTACGAATTTCTTCAGGAAAGCATGGAAATGTGTTATCCCAACTGTTTCCTCGAGACATCTTAGCAGAAAATATCCCTAGAAACATGCCACTTGTAAAATATAAACATGAAACAGAACAACTAACTTCTTTTAATATGTCATATTTAAAAAATAAACATTAAAAGTGATAGACATTTCAGTCATAGAAGGGATGTTCTATGGAAATTTCTTCCACAGTTTAAATATCTATTCACTACAAAGGAAGCGTATTCATGCCGCTCCGGCATATAAGTAATTTTTTATTTGTAAGGATTAGTTTAACATTATTTTGCCCTCCTAATTTTGCAGGTTTTTCAATCACATTTACTATAAGATAGAATTTCACTTTGATATCAGCCAAGAGTTAAGGTGTTATGCACAAACAATTTACATTCAACTTTCGCGCCGCTTGTAAAAAGATTCAGTTGTCCTAGGATTTGAATTACTTTTTGCTCTCGACTTTTTGGCTGCGATAGGAGGTTGTGCTATCTTGGTGTGGCAATTCCAGATATGCATATTTTAATCTGTTTAAAGAAATTTGTCAAATAAATTATAATTTATTAAAAAGGTGAAATATTCATATTTGGAATTGCCATACTAAGAAAACACACCCTACCCACGCAGCATTACGTGACACTTAAATAACACAATATTACTGGATATTTCAATAAAAATAATAACACTAATACACTAAATTTGATAGCGATTGATAGGAATGTATGGTGTAAAGAAGTAATCAGTACAATGGCATTTAAGACAGCAATGAAGAGTTACTTTTTTAGTAACCAGCCCTTTTGTCACATCTTCTTTTCTGAAAAGTACAAGCATAGACACAAACAATTTGTTCATTCAAAAATCCAAACAAATCGACTTCAAAATCAAGTTATGAATGAGGCAATGCCTAATAAAACGGAGTGCGAAAACAAATTTCTCCTTGAAAAATCAATTTAGAGAGAAACAGGGAGTAATAACGACATTCGGGGAAAGGCAGAACAAGTTGGACAATCGTTTAGCGAAGAAACCCCGTCAGATATTTTCCACGAAAATTACTAAAATAGTGCAGAACAGGAGCCCCATCAGATATTTCCCCTGAAAATGTTTAAAATTGTACAAAACAGGAGCCCCAGCATGATCTCTAGAGGAACCTTTAGGTTAATTGTTGACAGCAAAGGCTGATCTGTTGACGATCGACGAAGTAATTTCACATGAATAGTTGAAGAAAAAAAGTGAAATATGCATATCTGGAATGGCTTCATCCAGCAGACACATCCTCCACACACAGCCAAAAAGTATAGAGGATACATGAGCATTTTATATTTTATAAACAGTTTCAAAAAAACGCCACAAACAATTAACGAAAGTGTGGCTCGAATATCACTTGCTGAAAGCCTCAATGTACGGGCGCCACAAAGCAGCCTTGAAAAATACTTCGATGTTTACAAAGATCACGTTTCTTGGCCAACGCCTTTAATGCTTTTGATTGAGCGCACCACACTTGTAATGTCTATTAGCTTTCGGTGAAAATAACATATTTAGGGCATCGATCCCTGATGATATGTGCTATACTTTGCGATAAATTCAAAAAAATCAACTGTGGCGGAGAATCAAGTCACCCTGTGGATAGATTCCAGTTTTCAACTATTGACTCTAAGACTTAATTTCATATCATTCGGGTTAACATTCTGAGCAAAACGATAAAAGCTGTCAGGCTTCTTTCGAATAAAAAGGTGAAATATGCATATGAGGAATCGCCACATGCAGAAAACAGCCTCCCCACACAGTCAAGAAGAAGAGAGGGAGAGAGCAAGGTTAATAAAATTATCAGTTTTAAAAAGACACCACTAACAATAAACAAAAATGAGAACCTGAGGGGTTACCGCCTTGGAACGGTCAGTGGCTAATCAAATTGCCACTGGGGGTTTAAACCAGGTTCTAGAGTGTACCAACCTCACACTTGCCCCAAAAGGTTCTCATATCACAAAACAAGTACAAGTTGTCTTGGTGAAAAAACTCCAACCCACTTATCGGCTTAACAATGTTGCATGCAAAAGCACACACATATAAGAAGCTAAGAGCAATGGTAAGCCGAATATTACCGAGACCAGAGCTCCTGAAGTAAAATCAGCAAGAACACGATGACAGGGACGAAAAGTTGACGAATTGACGAAAGTGGTTGGATGGAGGAATAGCACCGGACTAACCCCAAGCGAACTAGCTTACTCGAGTGAACTAAAGATGAAGAAATACATTCCTTTCGAAAGAAGTACCCTTATGGGTGTGGAAAATGCAGTATCACGAAGTCAAGTTCAGAAACATTTATAAACATCTTTACAGGTGCAGTTTAAAATGACTATTGCAACAAGGTATTTCACATCCAGTTTTTTAAGGAGATTCAATTTATAAAATTATGTCATGATCAGTAAAAACCATCTTTAAATTCAAAAAAGAGGTTACCAACATGATATTCTACAGCGCTCTGCAGGTCTGGTGATTAACCGATCTACAGTTGATCACTATGCTTACCTGTTTGGTTGCACGACGGTGGCAAGGGTTTGAAATGATAGTGCCTCTAGCAGGCAGCCAACCCGTACCCCTTTAAAAAGGTTTATGGGGAAATCTTTTCTTTAAAGAACCTAGAAGCTCGATTTGTTTCTTTTATCTCTGTCATCATGTTCTTGCTCATTTGACTACAGGGACTCTGGTCTCGATAAGATCATCGAGTACTCGCTCATTTTGCTTTGGAATGCTATTAGCTTCTTATGTTTTATATGTTTGTGTGCTATTTAAGCTAATGGGTTAGTTGGAGTTATTTCACCAAGACAACTGGTACTCGTTTGTTGATACGAGAACCTTTTCGGGCAAGTGTGAGGTTGATGCACCCTAGAACGTGGTTTAAACCCCCAGTGGCAATTTGTTTTGCCACTGACCTTTCTAAAGCGTAAAATTGTTTGTTGTCTCTTATTTGAATTGACATACTTATAAAAACATGATTTTTTTCTCTCTTCTTTTTTGCTGCGAGGGGAGTCATCTAGGAAAATAGTTCATGAATTTTCAGAAAGTATGATTTTCGCATTTCTTTCTATATTTTGTATAAAGGTGATGTTCTGAATCAGTGTTTCAAAGTTTCAAATATTCACTTCATTTCTTACTGATCTTACCTTAAGGTAATGTAACTGCAGAAAGCATTTGTCCGGGTTCATGCCGTTACTAACATACTTCAAGCTTTCAGATGGTTCCGTTACCTCTACCGGTTTTCTGCCAGTAAATAACATCCGATTAAAAGTATTGTAAATAGGATTGAAACGAAAATGAAAATAATTGTAGATATCAATAAATATACAACTAAGGCATTGCATTATTCGTCATTCCTATGTCATAAACGAAAAATAAAATTATCAAAATCTAACGAAAACTTGCAGTTCAATAAAACTTTGCACAAACCAATGTAATTAATATAAATACTAATGGACAAAAGTCTATGAATTTCACACGTTTAAATGATATTATGGAAAATCATACCGGAATGGACTTTTGTCCATAAGTATATTTAATTTACATCCGCTAATTAAAGTAAGGACGGAAAAAAAGTTCGAACAAAAAATTGCTAAAATTCATCACATAAACGAAGCAACATTAAACACAATTTAAATATCTTCTTCAGTAATGAGTTAACGACAACAATATCTAAGGTCCTTTGGTAAAAAAATGTAGCTATACAATGTGAGTTTTTTTATAAAAGTGTGTTTTACCTTTAATTTATCTCTCCATAATTAAAAGTTCTTTTCAAGGACCTTAGATATTTTTGTCGGTATCATTTCACTCATGTTGGCATTTTTGTTTTTGTTTCGTGTTGCTTCGTTTTTTGTTATAAATTGCAAATATAATTTTGAGGATTTGTTATGTCTGACATTTTTTTAAGCCCCATTTTTCTAGAATTTAATTGACAAGCCATGTGAATTGTGGTTACAAATAAATTAGAATACATTTTGAACTTACTCGTATTTGTGCATTTTGATATATCTTATGCATAAAACAAGTGTTTTAGCCGTAAGTTATCTTTTTGAGGGAGGGGAAATAAAATTATATTTATGTTACTCATAATTATTCAGTTTGGTTATTTCTGTTTACCTGAGAGTTTGTAGATCAGGAACAGTAGACTCTAACTCTGATGACAATGTTCTAAACTTCAGATAATCCATTATCTCCCTTTCCTCAATAAATTCATCGCCACTGAGCTGTAATATATATTGCAAATGGGGTAAATACATGTAGCTGTCGAGTAAACCATAACAATGGTATTAATAATACCAATTTATTCTTACAAATAATACATTTTTGTTTCATATATTTTAATGAAACAACTACAGGATAAATTATTCTATGTACAGCAGGCAGACAATTGTGAACCATTACGATTTAATATCTACACAAGTAAGCAGTAAAATTTTAAACATATGGACCATTACTACTAGAATCGCATTTTACTAAGACTATAATTAGTTCACATTATCAATTAGTCACTTACGTTGGTGGTGTCAAATTTATGTGTCTTCTGGATGTGCCAATCCCTGATATTCTTATTTCACTGTTTTAATCAGTGTAGACAAACTAACGGACTGACACAGTGGCTCCGCACTTCCCACCCTAAATCAGAGTAAATAAGAAATTTGGCTTGAGTGCTCTTACCCCTCTTGCTTTTGAATGAATTACCGCTTCTGTGTAAGTACAGAAACCCTCACTGAGCCATTCTTCATACCAGTCAAGTGGACCTATTGCTAGCCCAAACCAGGAATGACTTAGTTCATGTGCGATGCGAATCAGCATGTGTCCGTCATCTGAGATAACCGATTGTGACAAAAACATCAGATGGGGACTGAAATATAAGTTAAATAACAGTGAAGTAAACCATCTCAAAATGGTTGTTTTGGTACAGTTGTTAAGCTTATGGACTTTTTATTTAAGTAATAATTGCATTCTTTCTGCTCAATATGATTTAGTTTCTTCTGCAAATTAAAGCCTACAACTTTATCCTGATGAGATAAGACACAGTGAGCCATGTGATTTAATATTCCAAAAAATTAATTTCATTTCATTATCAGTAACAAAAAATACAACAAACTTAACAAAACTGGAAAGGAATCAATTAATTCAACTTTAATGTGCATGCAGCAGAATAAAATGTAAAAAAATACAGAAAACCCTGTATTGCAACAGGATAATTATGGTTTGTCGCTAAATCGTAGTACAAAGAGTGGAGATGAAAAAGACAATGTACGGGTTAGACAAAACGGTTAAAGAAAGCATTTATCCGGAACACACTTGCTGTGACAGCCTTTGTAAATTTCCCTTATGTCTAATTAACATTATATAATGCCTATTTATATCAGAATGTATATACAATTTTAAACATCTAACTTACAATCAATACTAAAATACCGGTAATCATAATACTGAAACTCAATGTTCAAGTCGGATTTGAAGTCATATACCTTGCCATACCCAAGCTGTTAAAACTTGAAGGCACGATAAGCAGGTCCAATCGTTGAAATGGATGTGGTCCAAGTAATGAATAGGCTGCCTCCATGCATTTTGGAAGGTACGGGCATATCAAATTTGACGCCTGCTTCACAAATTTTTCTGGTGCGAATAGTCGACAAGGGATTTGACTAGACTGATTCCTGTAATTAGACCAAATTTAAAAGCTCTGTTTTTTATAGTTATTGAACATGTCTGTCGCCTATTAAAACTTTATTTGAAATAAACAGTGCCTTATTTTTTGTTTCTACCAAAAGCACATCATATCTCAAAAATCTGTTTCTGTCTCAAAGATCTGTCAAATATTTGTATTTAACTATCATAGAAGCATTTGTATTTGTGCCATGTGGTTGCTATAAACGTATAAAAAAAGTCTCCATGTACATTCAATAAGTTTTGTTATCAATTATGTCATTCGAATGACGTTTAGCACAATACATATATCTGTGTAAATACAATGCGCTCAACCCATTGCTAGGGTGCGTGGTCATTACATGCAGTTCCAATATAGCCCATAAGCAGAATCAATCAAACTGAGCCTGCAATAGCTTGATATTTGTCGTGTTTAGTGGCTTTTAACGTTCCTTTTTTATCTATTGTAATCTTTAAAAATGGAACCGAAACAAAACAGGAATAAAATGTCTAAATTAGTAATTTATATCAAACAAAGTGATCAAACTCGTGAATGTTATATATGAATAATCCATGTACTATTGACACATAGAGCAAATTGAGATGTTAAGCATATATGTGAATATGATACCATTGGCTGACAGTGTCTTAGGTTTCTTCTTGAATAAATCAAAGCCAACATTCAAAATCAACATAAATTTCTCAAGCATGATATCATTCAATTTAACCTGTCAGGTTGACTGAAAGTGAACGATTTTTTTTCTATTTTTATTAATTAAAAGCTAACACAAGTTTATGTGATGCATGAAATAATTCAAATAATCTTATGATAAGATGCCTATCTGTTAGACATTCCTTACATCCAGGATATAGGAGGTTTGTGCCTAAATTATAGCAAGCACACTGATTGTGTTGGCCATCCGCATGAGAACTGCATGAGAAATCTTACTGTGCTAGAAACTACAGAAACCCAGATCAGTCTGCACATTAATGCAGCATGAACAATGTCTAAATGGTTTCCCATTTAGTGAGTTAGTTCCTGCAATACAACACTTTAAACATTGAATGAAACAATCCAGATCCTAAAAAGGCAAGTCCATTACATAAATCAGTGTTGATACGGGTTATATTCAAAATTACACAGATAACTAGTACCATTTTATTATATATTGTTCGCCTACCCAGACAAGATGTTAATTTGTTTCCAATGTCCAACAGCAAGAGCAAGTGTTGAGCTGGGAACCTCTAGGTCTGTGAAGTATTCAAATTTTGCCAGGCCTGGAGTTAAACAAGTCGAACTTATTGAAATAAAATATGGAAAGAAATAACCATTCTGAAGATAAACAACATGTTTCTTTTAAGTATAGCAGAAAACAAAGTTGCATAAAAAATAAATAAATCTTCAGTTTTCGAAAGTTTGTGTGTTTGCTTTCATCCATACTTTAAACTGTTGTCTAAACACATAAGCTTGGCTGGAAAAATATGCTCTTGGTGCTAACCAGAATCTGCGCATGGAAACAAGTCTCAATTCTCAAGCATCTGATTGGCTGAAATGGCGACCAGTCATAAAATACTTTATTTATTATGAACATTGATTCGACTGACACAAAATGTAATAAAGGTACATTTATTACAATAACTTGATGGGCAAATCGATTACTATGACCTTAACATTTTGAAGATAGAGCTATGGAAAATTATCTTAAATACAATTTGTCACAATTGCCAGACACTCTAGACCACGTTAGCACAAAAATTAATATTTGCATTTTTCCAATTTTATAATATACTAACCATCTTCCTTGCTTATTTCAGGATTTTGATCACCACTCATCAGAACAACCATGTCTTCTGGTACTCTTATAGTTGCACTCCATGTTGCTAATGCTTTGGGTACATCCTGACTAGGGAACAGGGACCGGTTGTTAATCCAGTTACCATGAGTGTAGACACATGCCCTGAAATAAGATACTTCACGTGTCAATGTTTATCATCATTTGGTTTTTCTTACAATCTTTAATTCTGGTAATTTTATAAAGAATTTTGTTTACCCTAATGAGGGAATATAAACTTGTTGATTGTCCTCTCAACAGGTGTAGTCACATGGTCAAAAGTACAAGTAAAATAACTACAGTAAGTGCGTTCCAGACCATAAAGTGTTGCTATTCTGGCAACTTCACATAACATCAACAACTAATCTATGAAATACTGTACAATGTCATAGAACTTTTATTCAATAAAAATGACATCATTTGAATTTAATTGAAAATGATACAGACCTTTGTTTAAATAAGCATACTATTAAAGCATATTATGTGACTTGTGAGTATTGGATTAATCACAATTTAACTTTTAATATGTTTCATAATCGAAATTATTAAGTATAATCATTATGAACATTTACCGGTATGTATAACTCATATTTGCATTTCATCTTTTTTTCCGGAAAGCTGCTAAAACAGCATTGTAGTTTTAGTTTTAAGTGTAGGGTATGGGCTCTACTTGCATGGAGACCACTAACTGGATAACATATGTTTTGTATATATGTAAAAAATTACTTTTCATCTTGATCTTTTGTCCATTTCAAAGACGGCCCATCTTGTTTGGTCTGGAAATTAATTTTGACAGCTTTTGGAAAATCATGAACGCATGTTATTCCAGGTTTCCAAATCTTTAAGCAAGTTTTTCCTGATGAAAAATCAAGAACCTTTTCAACTGAGTTACTGAGTAGTTCCTTGAGCTTTATTCCATTCCATGGTAGAGATGTCCTTTTATCTGCACCTGTAAATTTCCCTTGTACATCAATTTCACTCACAGAATATACATCCAAATCCCAGGAGTCTAAAATCATTTTGAAGTCTTCACTTGCCATTGCATTCTGAGATTTGGCATCTTCCCATACGGTTTCTGAGTGTTTGAACTCCACATTACTGTTTTCTGTGGCTTTCTTGAACTCTGAGCGAAACAGACATGTCTTAGGATTTACATTACACTGAGATGCTGAATCTAAGCTGATAATGTTGCTTGAATTCATGACAAGGTCTTTACTTTCATGCTGAGGGACTGTTTGCAAACCTCCAACCAAAGTATATGTTTTAGAATTCTGCAGAGCAGGGTGAACTTGTGAAATACTTAATGAATTATTTTCATTTATTGCACAATCCTTTTCATATAGAAATGATGTAACATATCTAGCAACTGGTTTTTCAGTATCTTTTGAAAGCTCAAGGGCCCTTTCTGTATCTTGTCCATTTCTTTTTATATCTTGAACGTCGTTGGGTTCAGCAATGTCTGATTTTACTGTTTCATTACTGACCTTATTTGCTGCCTCACACATCAAAATCACATATCCAAAAAAAGTTTTATTATACATATCACAGTTGAGATCCAGTATGTAGTGTTTTACATGGATATCTTCCAGGTTTGCCATCAGAGGTAGATCTAGGTTGTGTGTATTTTCTTTGTCCATCCTTTTCTGTTAACAAAGCTAAATAAAATTTAAAATAAACTTTTGAATTCATTTCAATTCACATAAAAAATACAGATCAGCTTTGAAAAAAAACATAAAATATTTATAATTGACTTTTCCTACAATAAGCTTTATGTAGTCAATATTAAAAACTGTGTAATATACTTCTTTTGATATGCCTTAACAGGGCACTAGACAACTTTTGGGAAGTGGTACCCATACCCTCAGGAAGGGGAATTTTGTGTCATTTTAAGAAAAAAAGACAAAAAAGGGGAATTATTTATGCATTTTTTTGACTTTGAATAAATGAATCTTTATTTCATATTTAAAATGCAAAAGATACAGTTCTTTTTCTTGTTTTTTCCTTAAAATAGTAATAGTAAAAATTCTGTTTTGGAGTTTTGCCCCCAGAAATGTTTGTGAAAATGTTATCACAAAAGTCGTGCATTATCGTGAGTCCCTTTCAATGTTTTTCATTTTTGAGGGGAATTTTATTCTGAGACAGGGGAAAAAACATACTATTTTGAGAGGGGAATGATACCCATATTCGGCCCCAAAAATGGCCAAATGAGTGCCCTGCTTAAATGTCAAAAGTAGTAGTTGAAATATTTTACTGAGTAAATTACTGTTTAAGAATGAAATTTATCATTACATCATGCCTTGTTAAAATTAATCAAATTACAATATTGGAAAAGTGTAGAGTTGCCAATTTCATACAATTCCTCATTGCATACATGTAGTTTGTTATTTATTACACCCAATAACTATTAGAGTATTGAAAGTCATTAACATGACAATTATCATTATTATGCTAATTTTCCTCTGCCCAATAGCTAATGAGGAGTGATGCCACAAGATTTGGAGGGTGTATGGATGGATGGACAGATGTATGGACATTTGTATGAACGAGTGCGATTTTATATACCTACCAAATCGTGGGGGCATAAGAAAGAGTTCTAACAACAAAAAAATAACAAGGAATATTCATTATCATGTGCTAAATCAAAAATAAAAGTGCACAAATTACTATTTTAATTTTTCATTGTATCCTTCGATACAGAAAATTGACAGAGGCATATATTCTGTTGATTATTGTATTGGTTTCAATAACCATGGGGCAAAAAATTATATAACTAAATAACTTCAGATGTAAGAAGTTGTCTTTATTGACCTCTCGAAATAACAGCCAGATGCAAGATTTTCAGAAAAGAGTCGATAATTACAAACTTCTGGTCCCAATACAGGGGAACTTCTTTAATATTTCTCTCTAAAATGGAGTTCCATAAAACTTTGAATCTTTCTATTTCTAGTCTTCATAAAGTCTATGACTTATGAAGTTATGTACCCTTCTAGATTCGCCCCTGGAAATCTTAGTAGGACTGGAGCACTGGTCCTTGTTGCTTAATTCAGTGCCTTTGTGAAGGAACAACAAAATATTTGTAGTATACCAAAATACAGTTGAAACTTCAACGTCTATTATCATTTGAGTTTTCAAGACGGTATTAGGTAGCGGGAATATATTAATGCTACTTAGTCTGGATATATATTGAAGGTCTTTTTATATTGTGTCCTGGATAGATGCGCATGCTTTCTATAGCGCATGCTCAATGTGCAGAAATGTTAATTCGACTGTCGTGGACTTCGCGATTAAGAACTAAAAAAACAACTTTATTGCAGGAATCGAAAACTTTGCATTGTTAAACTTTATAATTTAAAAGAAGATGCATATAGATTTGTGTTGAACAATTTTATTATTACGAGGAATGAAACAAAAAATGAATTTGCATGCCCCCCTAAAGTGGAATACAGTAAAGTAGGTCATCTGACTAGCAGGGTGTTGTAAAGTCTTGAAAAAAGAGTGAACATTGTTAGCGACTGCTGACCTTGTTGCGATCAATCAAAAGTTAGTTTTTAATATTCGATCGGCATTTATTACTGCTGAGAAAAACACAGTTGTCCATGTTAGTGATATGCTATCTTTTCGTTCCATTGATTCGTTGCGGCGATACGAAACACCCAAATATACCCAAATTCACCCAAATCTATGCAAAATCCACCCATACACCAAATCGACCCAAATCTACACCAAATCCACACAATTTCACATTAAATCTAATAATAAAATAATTCGAATTTTATTATTATTTCATTATTATTCTCATGTGTATAAGAAACGCTAAGATATGATCATTACTTAATAAAACCTTCTTTAAAACACCAACATCTATCCATATTCATCTATTCTACCAAAATGGCCCACAATCAATTTGTATAAATGCCGCAAATTTAATTAAACTGTTAGTCTATTTCCTGCTATTGCGAATTTAAAATGAAATTTTAAACATGCCGATTCCCCAGTTAGCGCGAAAGTTACGCATAGTATTTCTTTGTATATTTCGACGTCATAATATTTAATGCAGAATAAAGGTATAAGTATTTCTGTTTATTTGCATGAATTTCTTAAACGTTTGCAAATAAAATATACTTAAGCAGCATTTGGGTTGCGATAATTATACATAAACAAAAACAATAACAATCACATTTATTGCATTAAAAGTGCTTATGCCAAACACATAAATTTTGAGTGAGACATATATCTGACATATATCTGAGAGGTAAAGTATTTCTGACATATATCTGAAAGTAATTCAGCATTTGTTATTTTTATTATTAAATATTTTTCTGGAAATTCGCAAAATATAGTGTATTGAGTATTTTACATAAATTTATGAAACTTTCCGTGTATAAAGAATTGTTTTTAAGTTTATTTAACAAAATGAAACACGCTTTCATGTTTTTGTCAAATCATGAGCTATTCAGTATGAAATTCCAGAAAAGAAGTTTTATTTAAAAAGATTACCCTATCATGTAAAAAAAGGTTCCAAAGTTAAGTTTGCCTGAACTAGAGGAAGCCTGAATGTCTTCAAGACATAATATCACTTTCATCAATTCTGTGGTAAAATAAATTGATACTGTTGTTTTTAAATGATATAATTTGTAAACACTAAATATTACATAAAGATTGGGGAAGAAGTTGTATTCTAAAGGGTATGGTAATTGAAACCCATAGTAGTGGTTAAAAATGAAAAAAAAATCATAGAATATTGAATTGTTCTTCAAAATCAACAAAACATACATGTATCATACTTGATAGGCAAATAATATGTGGTGAGAACACTATCAAAAAGGGAAAATTATGAAAAGGACATGTGTGATACAGATAGGCAAGGTTTGAAATCAGAATGCAGGTTGGATAGTTTTTTTTCAAAATATCATTAAAACAAATCAACAAATGGGCTAGACATTGCAATACAATTCTGTGAGAGATTATTCAGTTGTCTGTGAATAATAGACCGTCTGTAAAACAGTAAGTTACTGTTTTACTTTTTCTTGTTAGGTTTATAAAGAGGTAAATATCAACAACCGTGTATAATAAAAGGGAAGTAACCTTTGATTGTATTTCATTTGATAAAACCCGTAGTTCCGTACTCAGCCGTCTCGCCATGAGGTACCACACAGATATACCCATTGTAATCGTATTGATAGCTCGTTTGACGCGGACTTCGTGTTCTCTCAGTCATCTAACTAAATTAAGACTTCTGAATGAGACCTGGATAGTGCACCCTAAATACCAGACTGATTGGATAGTCCTCTGTTTCTTGCATAATACCTCAAAAATAAAAATGGCTAGCATTCTTCTTGATGTGCTCCTCATACAGATTTCCGACAGCAAAGATAATAAAATTTAATAATGCATTGAGCAGGTTCAATAGGCAGAGACAGACAGACAGACAGACGGACGGACGGACGGACAGACAGACAGACAATTTACATGTGTCACCATGTAAAAAGAACTACAGTTAACAATATAACATGTATGTATTAATAATGTTTAACTTCTAAACTTTCATTTTTGTGGATGGAACAATCATAGTAATTATTTTTAAACAATAAATCACTTTGCTTAGCTAATACTTAGTTTCTTTCTCATCTAATATTAGTTTCAAATTTTACTGAATTCATCTTTCAGAATAAAATATATACTACAAACACGTTTTACTTTTAATCCATTGGTAGATCTAATATAGATCTCGCATTCGTGTAGTTTGTTTAGTCTGATAAGCATGTACACACGTCGCTTACAAATAGCTACATTAGGTTATTCTGATCAAGAAGCGAACAGTGTATGTTCAGGCTGATCTGGATCTTCTCTCTGTATATTTCTACATTAGTTACATCTGATTTTATAATTAAAACATATACATGTATGTACAAAGAATATGCAGTGTTTTTAACTGCGGTTTTGACTGTGTATTTTTGCATATTTGTATAGAATGGAATAATATCTGTGACTTGACAACATTTTTTACAAGGAAACACGGGTGTATTAGTAAGGACTGGCAGTGATGGTGCGGCTGGTCAAGCGCCAGTGATCAGGAATGACCACATCTAGAAGACACATCCTCCCCAAACAGCCAAACAGCGGAGATGAAAAGAGAGCATGGTTGATAAAATGATCAATGTCAAAATAGACGCCACAAACAATTAACCAAAATGAGACCCGGCTTGGTAACCGCCGTAGAATGCTCAGTAGCAAAACTATTTGGTGAAAAAAAAACTCGAACTCACCCATCAAATCGACTATGTTGCACTGCACAAACATTTAAAACACCAGAAAGTAATATCATTTTAGAGCAAAAGGGCGGGTACTTAATTACCTTACCGAGGCCAGAGCCCCTAGAGTCAAATCAGCAAGAACACGATTACAGGGATAAAAAAAACAGATCTATGTAATTTTACTTGATTTCCGCATAAACCTTCATAAACTCTTAAACCCCTGCCATCGTCGTGAGACCAAAACAGGAAGGATAACGATCAGCTGTAAATGGTTTAATCACCAGGTATGCAGAGCGCTGTAGAATATCATGTTGGTTAACCTTTCTTTTGAATTTACAGATGGTTTTTACGAATAAGGTGGAGAAATTAACATTGCCTTCTATTTGTGTTCTTTTTTTAGTTTATAAATTAAATCTCCTTAAAAACTAAATGTAGAGTACCTTGTTGCAAAGGAATTTTAAAAGTGCATATGTATTTTTGAATTTAATCTGGGTAACGACGATAAAACTTACAGAAGGTTTCCCTAATTTCTGATACCGATAACCTTGTTATGACCGCTTTTCTGTTTGCAGATATTACGTTCATTGAAATCTTTAACATCATTACGATCTGTAGAAAAGCGAACAAGCTGTGAGATATAAACCCCGTAAGATGCTGCAAGAGAGACATCTCAGTCTAAAAACGGGCAATTTACTACATTAAAATTCAAATCATCTCTTTTATCATATATGTAGCTTGCCAAATTAAGAAGAAAGTGAAAACAGTCTATGTAATTATAACAAATGTTTTAGACATAGAGATATAATATTAAAAAAAACTTTGACGTTTAAATAGTGGCAGTTATATTACATAACAATTATTAAAACTGAGTTTCAAAAATGCCTCATGTACTTGCGTTCAATGAGAAAATTGATGAAAACTTCTACCCATGCGTTCGGACTGAAAATTTTCTAACATACGGCATGAATCCCAAATTTGTGGAGAAAGTTTTCAAAGTGACCGAGTGTAAGGCGAATGTGAGATGACCTTTGTGTAAAGTAAATATAGGAGATCAACGAGGGCAAAATATTTATCTCATACATTCATTTTCAGAGAAATTTGTGACTATTAAGCCCGATTTCCTCCATACAATAGGATCTATCCATATGTTCTTCTCCTGGGATTTTTAGTGAATGATTGGACTTGGTAAATTGAGTATTTACTGTTTTCATTGTCTTCTTTGTATACCATGTGACTGTAGCCCGGGAACAAAACATTTACCAAGAAATATCTCGTACTCGGCCGATAGATGGTATACATATTTCCCAAACGATGTCCCAACATAGGTACATATACTACTAAAAAAAAATAAGCACCAAGAAAATTTTAGTACATATTCTTTGCTATATGCCATTTGTTTTATTTGTTTACGCACCTGATTATTGATTAATAAATGATGAAATAGATGAACCAATCTATAATAGACGAATGATTTAACAACTGTAAAGTGTAATCTGTGTTTATTTAGAATTTAAATGGGGTAATGATTATTACGGATATGGTGATATTTGTGAAAAGATCAATTTCTATCAAACATTTATGTTTGCATCCGCTAATTTCCTTCTAACCTTTTGATTGGCCATAATTCAGTCATAAAGAGTCAGTCTTTCAAGTGAAAGTACATGTAATTATTGATCACTCTACAAATGTCTGGAACATGTATGCAGCCTAAGTCAAACACTAGGATCACCACATTTGTACAGCAGTATTTCTAGGTAATGTGTACAATGGGGATTTTCTTGATACATTTCCAAATCATTTCTAATGTAAATATCATATAATGTAAACTTAATCATGATAAGTGGTTAACTCGAAGCATCGGAAGCATAGTAACTGTGATTATTATATGTAGTAATCCATTTCTGAATTTCTGAAAAAAATGTATGCCACTACATGCGTCAATTAAATGATGTATGAATCTTTCATTTTATATGGAAGCCCTGGAGGGCCACTTTAGAGTTTCGACTTACGGATATTTTACTTTTGACTTTCTATTTATGACTTTCGACTTTTGACTTGTAACTTCTGGCAAACCCATTATACTCTAGAAGCTGAAAGCAGCAACGTTGGTTTCAGGTATGTTTTCCAAAATTTTTTTATTAGTTTAATTGAGATTTGTCATTGAGGAGAGGATGTGTAAGGAGGGAAGATTTAATTTTATTTTATATATGCCTATAAGGCTAGTATTTATCGCAGACTGTAATTCCACAAGTGACTGTATGTTTTGTTCAATTTTAAACTGTATAATAACAAGCAGAATATTTATTCACGGACAAAGCTCACTGTTCAATGTGATCGAGCTCCATTTTGAATTTAGCTTTTATGTCTCATTTTGTGGTATATTCCGAAAATTAAGAAAAGAACAACGGAGAACAAAATTCGATATAGGACCACTCGATAGTAAAAATTATCATGAGAGCATTTCAAAGGTGATAAGCTTTTCGCATCTAACTTTTCATACTCAAGAGTCTTTATGAAACGCCGATAAAATTTTTATCTATTTTATACCACAACTTTAATATAACAATAGGTGCTACCTATAACGGGGAAAGCTAGTTTTTAATACCTAACATACAAAATAAATATAACTAAGATGTGTCATTGTGTACACACCGGTCACGTGATCATCACATTGACCTGTGTACTTTCGCTCAAAGTATAATGGGATTGGGACTAGTTAGTTTGATGACGTGACAGCTATTTATAGAATGCCTCTAGATACCCCTCTTACATACAGACATAAGACAGTGTTCAAAAGTCACATTAGACTTAAAATAAGGGATATACAACTCATTATTACGGGTTATCTGATACGTTTCTAAACTAAATCGACAAAAAATACCATATTTATTCATGTGTCTACGGTTAATTCACGTAACTACATTGCGGACTGTTAACTCCGCGTATGAAGACAAAAATCCTGGTTAGGATTGTTATGCGTTCTTATGATAGAGGTCTATGTTAGCCTGATGACGTAACCGCTATTTATAGAATGAAGATGTGTTGCACTGTACGAAACTAAATTACGGTATTATGACCAATTAGCTATACGACCCAGGCAATGCAGCCCATGATTTTCAGATGTTTACGTCTAGGACAGCGGAAAACATGACCCTGTAGAGACTGAATCAATTGTACGAAATCAAAACAAGAAATACTTTATCAATTTATTGCCCATCAAACCACTATTTTTTTTCAACAGCTATTAACCATAGAGAATACTTGCAAATTTATAAAGGCTTTACTTTTACGAGCATTTAGAACACAGAACAGTGGTCCTCGTATAATACTTGATCTTTTTGAAAGAAAAGACACTTTCTTAATTGGTAACAAAACTGTAATTAAAACAGCATGTTTTTTATTTAGTTTCAAATTCATCAAAAAAGCAAAATAGACAGTGCTCATGTAGCATGTACTAACTGTAGTTTATAATGTTTGTTTTTGAACATTGTCATTTTCGTGAAAGATATACAGTCTAGCTTTTTTTTTAAATGTGGGTTGTATTGTCTTAACACTGGGCAGTCTTGTTCACCATTCTGGGTGGAAACTTTCGCCAATCCAGGTCTTAGGTCTGCGTCTCTTAGCTGTTGTCTAGGGCATATCGTCAATGAGACATAAACCACTGTACCTTTTCATATTGTAGATTTTGGAAAAATAAAAAATGTCCGATGCAAAACTAATGCAGTTGAAAAAAACAACTGCCATCTCCAGGGACATGCAAAGATTTGTAATGCCAGCTATATCAACAGTGCCAAAACTATTTGTAAATTTTTTCCAAGTTGTAAAAAACATTACCTGATTGGCTACAATTTGTTTTGTTCTGTTATTTTGTTTGAGATTTGTTTGCATTATTGTGTTGTGTTTGTTAGTGTGTGTCTCTAGGTATATTGCTTATGTATATTTTGTTGCAGATTAGAATGTATTATTACATTCCAGAGTGTTTGTATTTATTTCTGTTGATCACATTTTTAAATTATTATTATTATAATTTCTTGTGTTGTGTGTATGGTTCACACATACTGGAATAACTTTTATGTAATTATGGTGAGTTTCATTGGTAATACATTTTTTGTTGTTGACTTGTTGTTGACACAGTTCCACATTTACTGCTTTCTGCACAATGATTTTTTTACAATCTTTGAATGTAAATAGTCAGTTCACTGTTGTGTGGTCAAATGAACAAACGATATCTGCATTTTTCTCTGTTTTTGAATGTTTATTATTTTAATTTAACCTAACTGAAGTTTTTGGCTCAGACTATCACTGTGTCCATTTAGCTAAGCACATGATACTTTGAAATGTTAAAAGCATGGTTAGTGCTTTTAATAACTTTTGACACTAAAAAGTATTCTAAATGATTTACACAAAACTTAAAATAAATACTTCTTAAACAGGCTATTTCTTGTTACCTATTAAAAGTTGAAAACAAAAAACAACAACACATGTAACATTTTAGGCTAATAACATTCAATTGTGAATAGGTAACCATTTAATTTATATTTTATAGGAAAACTGGATATTATTATTTCATTTTATTCAAAAATCTCTAATTACACATGAAAATGACTGTAAGTAACGCTTTTGAGAATTCTCGATTAAGTAAAAATTATTTTTGTATTGCCAACGCAGTGCCTGGTTCTATCTTTCAATAGACTACCGCGATAGTGCGGATACCGCTTTTCAGACTGAAATCAATGTTTCGGTGCAATCTCCACGCATAGGTTTTTTTTACGCCTCGCACCGTTCGCCGACAGACGGGTTATTGGTTTTTCATTTTAAAACAGACGGCGAAAATTAAAGAATTTTGAGAACCAGTCTGGAATAATGGCGGCCTCCTTGCCGCTAGAATTTACAACTTTCAAATCTTGATGGACTATAGAGTAAGTCATCAGAAATAGATTTGATTTTTGTTTGATTTTGTTATTTTATACATGTACGCATTGTCTATAGGCGGGAAAAGCCCGAATGCGACCCGCTTCGCGGGTCGCATTCGGCTGCTTTCCCCGTATAAAGATTTATATTGAAGATAAACTTGTATTTCAGACACAACTACTTGATAAAAGATACTGAGGATGAAAACCTTGATATCGATCTGTGTCTTCATTACTGTACCGTTCGGCATTACCCAAGCTACTGTGCCGAGGCACTCCCTCTAAACATCTTTAGCAAACAGAACTCTGCTCATAATATAGTACTTCCAGAAAGATTGTAAGATTTATGAAATTGTAGCATTTTTAATGGTACGGCATGGGGTTACGACGTCATTGAGGACAGTGAAGAGAATTCTTAAACGCTTAAATTTAAAACGGAGTAAGAGAATATATACCTGTCTTGAGACTGTGTCTGATGTTGTAAACAGAGAAATACAAACAAGTGGACGATGCATAGGTTACTGTACAATGTAGGTTAATGTTTGATTACCACGTGAACGTCAAAATGGACGACGTCTTGGAATGATGAGAGCGCTTGATCCAATTAGTGTAGAGCCGCGCAAAGCACATCGCCAAAGCACAGTTTTACATGGCATATTTATGGTTACGACAAACAAAAACCATATGACTTTTGTATCCGTGGTGCTGTGGATGGGTTAGTTAAGAAAATAAGATGATTCGGACTTGAATAAACGACACACACGTTATTGCAAGATACTTTTTAGACGCATTTAATGAACATCAAAAGGCCCTCTAATATTGATGGTGGAAGAGAAGACTTCATTTACTATTGCAGCAATGATTTTGACACGATTCTACAGACCCCTTTGCTGGGACTCGAAGCATTATAGTTGAAAAAATCCATCTAACCAACGCATTTAAAATCGTGGTATACATTACGACAAAATGAAATCTATTAGTGGATGTTTTTTCAAAGACTTGCGCGATACTGGTATATTTAATGAACTAGACCCAATACAATGTGAAAATTTAAAATTTGCTTCAAGGGCACACTGTTTTTTATACCAGGTCGGTATGAAACTCCCGAGTTCGGCAATAAAGTTAACTTGAGAGACGTACATATTTGCAACAATGACAAAAAAGTGAAATACGCATAATTATCAGGAATTGCCACATTTAGGAGACACAGCCTCCCAACATTTTTAGCCAAGAAGAAGGGAGGAATAGAGAGCTTGGTTTATAAAATGGCCAATTTCAAAACAAACACCACAAACAATTAACAAAAATGAGAACCTTATGGTTTCACGTCTTGGAACGGTCGGTGGAAAAATAATTTGCCACTGGGGGTATAAACCAGGTTCTATGATGCACCAACCTGACACTAGCCCCAGCAAGTTCTCATATCAACAAACAAGTACAAGTTGTCTTGGATAAATACCTCCAACACTTCCATAAACTAACAAATGTTGAATGCAAAAGCACACAAACATATAAATCATAAGAAGCTCATTGCATTGCAAAGACAAAGGGGTGGGTACGCAATGATCTTACCGAGACCAGAGCTTTTGGAGTCAAATCAGCAAGAACACGATGGCAGGGATAAAAGAAACAAATCGAGCTTCTAGGTTCTTTTAAGAAAAGATTTACCCATAAACCTTCATAAACACTTACCAGTCTGTTTTATTAGATTTGAACAACGAGTAATTCATTCGCAACAAATAGCAAACAAACTTTATTATGCATTATGGAATTAAAAGGGAAAAGTTATATAAATGATTGTTGATGCAAAAATATGTATTGATTATTGCGATAATCGCTGACTTTATTTTAAGCTTTTTTTCAGTTTGGGTATTATGACTTTTCACTTATGATTTTTCACTTATGACTTTTGCCTTGTGCCTAATGACTTTTTAATTATAGCTTTTTACTTATGACTTTTATCTTGTGACTTTTAACTTATAACTTTTGTATTTTGCTGTTACTCTTTGCCTTGGTACAAACATTACTTTTTACTTTAGGTTAAGGCTTAATAAAACAATTTGTGATTCAAAACCAAACGCATAGAACCGCAGTAGCCGAGATTGGTATTTAAGTCATATAATGTTGGTTCATTTAGCCACTAGCCTAATAAGTGTTTAGTGTTTGCTATAGAATTATTATTATTATTCCTATGTTCATGTCATAGTTGATCTGTGTCATGTAAACATTCAACATCAACTGTTAATGTGAAATAAAATGTTTAGAAGTTTTAATTTCGGGTCATGTGATTGGCCGTAAAACCTAGAGCAAACACTTTTGGGAATAAATTCGTTTAAACAGATAACAAACACCAAATATTTTTATATCTTCTACTGTGCTTTTTTGCATAAGAAATTTTTATCTTAAGAAGCAATGTATCTAGAAATGCACAATATAATTATGAAACATAATAAAATGAAAAAATGCGTTTTTCGACTTCAGTTTTTGATTCCACTCTCTGAGGCAATCTTCCGAATGCCCTCAGCCTCGTCTTTATGAAATTTGTCTATATTCACTTTGACGATAATGTCTTCCTCCGACATGCAGTTCGTACATAATATGACGGCTGCTATCTTTCTGTTTTCCCTTTCGCTGATTTCTGCATCCTAAATAAGAAAAAAGTAGTAGTAGTAGTAGTAGAAGTAGTAGTAGTAGTAGTAGTAGTAGTAGTAGTAGTAGTAGTAGTAGTAGTAGTAATAGTAGAAGTAGTAGCTGCTGCTGTTGTAGAAGAAGAGGTAGTAGAAGTAGGAGTAGTAGTAGTAGTAGTAGTAGTAGTAGTAGTAGTAGTAGTAGTTTTTGTTGTTGTTACCATCTCTCCTTTAAATGAAACTGCAACAAACAAACAACAATGTTAGTCTTATTGGGTTTAAAATTATTTCGACCCCATATTAAAATGAAGCTTGTGAGTTATGCGGTGCATGTCAATTTGAGATAACGCATGTAGCAATGATTCTATGTTCTAGACATGAAAAAAATAGATACCTAATGAAATACAATGCAATGCAAGCAAACATGTTGTTTTCTGACTTAAAACAAAAGGCCTAAATAAATAATATACTGTTCTTCAGCCTACATGTTCTGTTTTTATTCGAGTTAAAAATGTCTCCTGTAATACACGAAGAATCTTAGGTAAATGAACTTACATCCTCTTAAACGTCGTCAGAATCCGCCATTTTCCTGGGAAAAGATGCGGCAAGCACGTGGGACAATTACGGAATCCATAAGTAATAAATCTAAGTCAAAATCCATAAATCAAAAGTCATAAGAAAGAGGTAAAATAAATCCATAAGTCGAAAATCAAAAGTGGCCCTCCAGGGCTTCCATAATTTTTCCTTTATTTAATTTATGCTGGTGAATGAAGCCTAAAATTGAAATAACCAAATAAAATTGATAGAAAGTATTTGACAGCCTTTATGAACTATACCAATACTGTTTAACAGTAAAGTCAAAAACATTGGTAGGTACGAAGTTCCTTCTTAGTTTTGAAATCATATGTAAATTAAGTTCTTCCTTCGCTGTTAAATCATCTATAATATATTTATATCATTAATATTCAGCTAAGCATGTCGATTTAAATAATTGTAACTGCATGAAAGTTAACAAACTGTGAACTCAAATGTTAAACACGGAAGTTGGCTACACTGCTTTCTAAAGCCGAATTATTTTAGTTGTTCTTTATTTACAATTTGAGACTCCCACATGTATTAACAATGCCTTTGACTTCAATGCCTTTGACTTTGGCAGTGTTCATGATATTGATGGCCGGATTAACCGCGGGACAATTTGCAGGTATTTTTTATTAAGTTGTTAATTATTCTATTTACTCACTTTAACGTGAGTAAATTAATTATTTACTTATCTCATAATACGTAAAAAACACAAACAAAAATAAGGATTAGGTCGTTGTATTCAGCGGTAATATACATTAAATTTTTCAAATGTCTATAGTCGAAGTGCAAGTTGTTCAAAAACTGTCCAAACAGAGGTAGAATCAGTGGGCCTGTAGTGTGCGAATCTTCCGAATGAAAAACTGACATCAATAGCTCTGGCTATTTAGCTGTCCAACAGACGAACGGAAAACTTTCAACACATCTGGATAAAGCTTCATCTAACAGTACCACTCGAACCTGAAACTAGTGAATGGCCTTAAAATATCCATATTTCTTACATGATAAATAAATATAAAATTTATGACTAAGAGAAAACACCAAACTCGAAACACCTGAAACAAAATTAAACATTTTATTATTACACCCATTTTTCGGTTTATTCTCTGAAAGTTATGTTAAACATCGACATCCATCCAAAAAAAATATTTACACCTTTTGGGCGGGTGGGCGGGTGCCGACATGTTTACCGCTGAATAGAAACGCCTCGAATGGTGTACACAGATAAAACCAACACTTAAATAGCCTAATCGCACGAGATACACGCACCTTTTCCCTCCACACTTACAATTACAGTCAAGTTCGTATTATTCGAAACGTAAATAATTTCATTTACTCACTTTAACGTGAGTAAATTAATTATTTACTTATCTCATAATACGTAAAAAACACAAACAAAAATTAGGATTAGGTCGTTGTATTCAGCGGTAATATCGAATCAAACAAAGAGAGACAACTGATGAGCACTGCAGTTGAACGGCATTTACAATTTATAAAAATAAAATCTTAAATTGTCAAAAATCTTGTAACGTATGCACACGTCGTTTCAACCTTTGAAAAGATTGTTCTTCATACTATCAACAAAAACGAAAACAAATTTACTCATTTAAAACTTCGACAAAATATCTCTGGAACCATCACGGACATCTCAGCCACTGTCAAAAACAATGTTTAGCACTTGTTTTGTTAACACCAGGTCTACATCAAAGTAGGTCTCAGGATCATGTCATCAATCTACAAATCAACTGAATATTCATAAACCACAAAAAACTACTTATATGACACACAACGACACCAGAGAACGTGCTGCAAACAAACAGCAACAGTTTGTATACAAGACGACAACAAGAACTGGCTACAATTTTACTCAACAAACAAGAAAACTGCACAGACTACATAACTGACACTGCAAACAAACAGCAACAGTTCGTATACAAGACGACAACAAGAACTGGCTACAATTTTACTCAACAAACAAGAAAACTGCACAGGCTACATAACTGACACTGCAAACAAACAGCAACAGTTCGTATACAAGACGACAACAAAAACTGGCTACAATTTTACTCAACAAACAAGAAAACTGCACAGGCTACAAAACTGACACTGCAAACAAACAGCAACAGTTCGTATACAACATACTTGGCACCGGGGGTCGTGTTCTCAAACACATAACATACAACATACTTGGCACCGGGGGCCACACAACAACGGCACCGGGGGCCGTGTTCTCAAACACATACAGCATACAACATACTTGGCACCGGGGGCCACACAACAACGGCACCGGGGGCCGTGTTCTCAAACACATACAACATACAACATACTTGGCACCGGGGGCCACACAACAACGGCACCGGGGGCCGTGTTCTCAAACACATAACATGCAACAAACTTGGCACCGGGGGCCACACAACAACGGCACCGGGGGCCGTGTTCTCTAACACATAACATACAACATACTTGGCACCGGGGGCCACACAACAACGGCACCGGGGGCCGTGTTCTCAAACACATACAACATAAAACATACTTGGCACCGGGGGCCACACAACGGCACCGGGGGCCGTGTTCTCAAACATATACATCATACAACATACTTGGCACCGGGGGCCTCACAACAACGGCACCGGGGGCCGTGTTCTCAAACACATACAATATAAACTTTGGCACCGGGGGCCGTGTGTCAAATACAACACATTTAGGCACTGTATCACACACTAATAGCACTCAGTGTTATCTTGAAATTAAGAATCTCTAGAAAAACATTAACATTTAGTAATCGTTACTTTTCAACTATGTAACTTCCAAAAATATTCTATTCATTAAAATAACAATTTCTAAATCGATGAAGTTAAAATTGGTAGCATTTTTTACAGCGATGCATAATTCAAACAATAATATTTACTACATTACAAATCCCTAACTCAACGATACTAAAAGTCTGCCTGCAAGGTGTCTTTCGCATTTACCATGTCACTGAGAGTATTTCACTAGTTTTACCATTTGCACTCACCGTAGCTTCTCCGGACCGAAAACAAACAACAACACCAAAGTTATTCTTATCATTACACTGAAATTGTCAGTTTTGGCATTGAAAAATCATTAAAGATTGAATAAGATGCTGTTAATTACATCATCTCAAAAGCCATAAATGCATTATTTACAAAAATAAACTTTAAGGGATCTTAAAGCAACTGAATATTCATAAACTACCTAAACTGCTTATTTGACACAACAGCACTGGGACAGAGCATCAAACACAAATACAGCACAGAAACCACGGACCACACAGCAATAAATACAATAGACATATCAAACACACCAGAAATCACAAACCAACGTCATCTGTATGTAAACACCAGGCACAATTTCATCATAAAACCACACAGCAATAACACAAGTGACCGTGTTGTTTTTTTTTTAGACGTATACAAGACGACAACAATACCTGGCTTTGAATTAACACAACAAACAAGGAAAAATTCACAGGCTACATTAATAACTGCAAATAAACGTCAACAGCTCATACACAACACAGCTGGCACCAGAGGCCACACAAAACAGCACCGGGGGCCGTGTTCTCACACATACAACACAAACTTGGCACCGGGGGCCGTGTGTCAAACAGAACAACACATATAGGCACTGTATCCCACAACAATAGCACTCAGTGTTATCTTGAAATAAAATAACTCTAGAATAACATTTACATTTAGAGATCGTTACCTTCAACTATGTAACTTCCTATGATATTCTATTCAATAACATAATAATTTCTAAGTCGTTGATATTCTCAGAAATACTTAAATTAAAAGATAATTTTTCAACATTACAAATCCAAACTCAGCGATACTAAAAGTCTTCGTACAAGCTGTCTTTCGCATTTACCATGTAACTGGGAGTCTCTCACTAGTCTTATTATTTGCACTCACCGAAAACTTTTCCGAACCGAAAACAAATGTAATCCAAAGTTATTCTCATCATACATTGAAAATCTCAGTATTGCTTTGAAAATTCATTAAAGATTGAATACATTGCAATATTTACCAAAAATATAGTGATCTTAAAATGAATTCTGATGTTTATTTCAATATTTTAGAACAAATTAAATATCGTTTTAAAAGTCTAACCAGACATTATAACTTCCTGTTCTAGCAATTTCACTTTGCCTCCTCTTATAAAAAATAAAAAAATATAAAAGTCCACAAAAAGTTTCAGAAAAACTTAATCTCCGACCTTTTGATACCCAGTACTTCACGTATTCTAAAGAAAACAGCAAAATTAATGCTAAAATAGATTAATTCACATCTCTAAAATCTCATAATAAACTGCCTTCCAAAGCGAATACCCAGTACTTCACGTATTCTAAAGAAAAAGCAAATGCTAAAATAGATCAAATCACATCTCTGAAATCTCATAAGACTCTGCCTTCCAAAGCGAAGTTAAAAATTAAGGTTTAGCCATTTCAGTAATAAGTAATTCTTTCTTACAAACAGGCTTAGCTATCTTACGAATACATCCAGAGAGACACATTTTAACCAAACATCCTTACACGGATTTACAAACGTCTGCTATATTATTCCAACATGAAATATCAGATTTATTTTTGATTAACTACCCTTTTTTCTGAATAATCTCCGATAAATACATAGCTACCGTTACCGGCGAAAATTACATACTGTATAAACGGTTTACTTTTAACCATTGTTGAAAATTTATGAACGTAAAAGTAAAATTACAAACTTTAGATTCTTCCCTTCCAGAATACAAAGCGTCCTTGACCTCAGACAACAGCATTAGGATCTTCAAAGCTGGCGTGGCAAACACTTGCAACCTCCTATCTATCAGTATGAAAGACGTCTTATCACAAAAATCTCTTAGTTTCTGGCTCCTATCGCTTCGGTTCCTGTTAAATCAGCGGCGCAACCACTGGCGAAGTGCCCTACTTATTGGACTTGTAACCAATGACTTCTTTCCATTGGAGAAAGCTCCCTGTTGCCACATATCCTTGTTGACTGCCACGTGATCCTTTTCTGTCACAAACTTCAAAACTTCAGTTCACTGAATCAAGTTTTAAAAAAGCGTTGGCAACTCTCCGAGTAAACTGCTATAAATGTGTTCTTCTCCTTTGCCGACATGTTTACCGCTGAATAGAAACGCCTCGAATGGTGTACACAGATAAAACCAACACTTAAATAGCCTAATCGCACGAGATACACGCACCTTTTCCCTCCACACTTACAATTACAGTCAAGTTCGTATTATTCGAAACGTAAATAATTTCATTTAAATTTGTAACTGAAATCTTACATCGGGTTTGGATTACCTAATTTAGTCAGGTTCTTCTATGTTAATTTAATTGTGGATGCCTTTAATGCGGGTTACTTATTTTGATGTTCTAGTCATTTAAACTGATAAACAAGTTTACATCCAACGGAATCTTGCACTTTTCTGTTATCTATTGTAATTTGAACAAGGGAGTTTTTTTGTAAATAAGCCATCAAAGCCGGTATTCGAAATACTGATTTTTTCCATTAGCATCACAGACATTGATATCTGACTCTTGCAGTTTAAAATAACTATTGCAACAAGGTATTTCACAGAGAGATTTTCTATAAGATTCTATACAGAAAAGAAAAAGTAATGTTAATTTTTCAAGTTATTCGTAAAAGCCATCTTTAATTTCCAAAAATTAAGATTACTAAAGATATTCTATGTACATGTACAGCGCTCTGCATGCCTGGGGCCCATCTAAAGTTAATCGTCATGTTTAGCTCTTTGGTTGCACGACGGTGACAGGGGTTTAAGAGTTTATAAAGGTTTATGCTAAAATCCTGTAAAAGAACCCGGAAGTTAATGGGGGAAATCTTGTAAAAGATTCTGGAAGCTCAATTTATTTCTGTCACCCCTGTCTGTATGTTCTTGCTGACTTGACTCCAGGGGCTCTGGCGTCTGTATAATCATTGCGTACCCGCCCTTTTACTTTGTAATGCTATTAACTTTTTATGCGTTTGTATCTTTTGCATGCAATATTGTTGAGTTAATGTCTGGGCCGGGTTATTTAACCAAACTCTTGTTCTTTTTCGTTCATATGAGAACCTGTCTGGGAAAGTGGCTAGTTGGTGAACCTTAGTACCTGGTTTAAACATACACTGACCGTTTCAATGTGTTAACCCAATGGTTTTCTTTTTTTTGTTAACTGTTTGTGGTGTCTTATTTGAAATTGATATTCTTATAAACACGTGCCCTATTTTCCTTTCTACTTTCTGGCTGTTTGGGAGGCTGTTATTATGAGTGTAGCGTGCCTTCTTTTGAAAAATCAAAACGACAGCGTATGGTATATTGCCTATCATTCTCCAATACAAACATAATGAAATATCATTATTCTTATTATTTTATTTTCATTGCATTTGTATTATAAAATATTGCACAATTTACTGAAAGGTTTCCCAAAAAAGCTAACTGGGTTCGAGCTTTTAGCGCGAAATATATTAGCAATGTGCAAGTAACCTAAAGCCTACACGCATAAAGGTCTTTTATTGTTGATACTACAAGTTATAAATGATATATTAACTCACAAAAACGTATAAATATCCCAATATAACATTTATGATAGTGCTTTAACCCGGCAATGGTTGAGTACATTGTAAGAACCTCGCCCATACTACTAGTATCTCACCAAAGAGTTAGTTTGATAAAGCGTTGGAAGCTTTGTAAAGCGTCGGACTAGCTTACTAGGAGCGAATGGGTTAATCATTTGTGCAAGCTTTGCTATTTTCAAAACCCTAGTAATAACCGATGTTCCACGCGAAACCTATTAGAGATATAAAATGCAATGTAAGTAATGGAAATGGAGTTTCTTTTCTCTGTCCGTTGAGAAAACTTTTTTTCTACACATTTTGCTGCCTTTTAACTTGATGTAGAAGTGATCGCGTGCGCGTCATTTTACTTTTTATCGTTGTCAGTTTTACGGTACCGTAGTTACAAAACATGCTGCAGTAAGCGACTGAAACTTTTTATTCACAAATCAAAAGCCGAAAAATTAAATTTTTACTAAGCATATCAACCAAAATCTGCATTTACATCAGTTAGGAGTTTTACAGCGTAGATGTAATACATCATGGGACAAAAACCAGGAACAAAATATGTTCGACAAAGATATTAAAGCCCTTATACTTTCGTTCCGCTCGCTTGACAACACCACGATATTTGGTGCGAGCTACATAGATGCAAATGAATGGTTTAAACACTTTTTACAAAGTAAACATTGTTTAAACAAATATTGGATCTTGTTTTCGTCGACAGCTTTTCCTTGGACGCGGTACCATTTTAATAATCAATATATTGTATTATATGTTAATAAATAAGTGATTTGATATTGGCCCTGTTATTTGTCCGAGGTCAGTCGTATTGGCCCGAGGTCGAAGGTCGAGGGCTTATACGACTGACCCGAGGACAAATAACAGGGTCAATATCAAATCACTTATTTATTGACAATTTTATTAAATAACCACAAGTATTTGATCAAGTCAAAAAATGCTTGTGTTTTTGTGAAATCTTACTCAGTCGATATCAGTAAATAAACGTCATCCTAAGTATATTTTATTACGCAAAATCTCTGCGTCGACAAAATATACCGAGTTAAAACAAAATGGCTGCCATTTCCTAGAGTTTTTTGCTGAAATCTTTATCACTTTTTCGGCCCTGCCTTATTAGCCAATCAAATTGCCTCATGTGCGGACTTTATATCTATAACACTTTTCGGCCCGGGGCCGACAAAGTGTTAATGATAATTGCCCTGTTAAAAAGCAGGCTGTCGTGTTATTGAACGTGACAGATTCTTTTTTATATGGCTAATAACGTATAGTTATTTAATAATTTAAATCAAAACTGTAAGTGCTTGCGTTATTTTTCAGGCTAAATTGCATGTGAAAAGGCGAAAAGGCATAATATGTGAAACAGCCACACCCAGAAAATATCGCCTCCTCCCCACACAGCCAAACGCAAAAGAGAAAAACCATGGGTTATTAACATTATTCAGGGCATTAGACAAACTTTCGGGGAGAGGTACCCTTACCCACAGGAAGGAGAATTTTGCGTAGTTTAAAGACAATAAGAGAAAACGGGGTATTTTAAGTCATGTTTTGACAAGTGTCACAATTAGTCATAACCCAGTTTTTACCACTGGTTATAATAGCTAGAATATAAATTGTGTCATTAGTTTATTTTTTACAAATAAAACTATTTATTTTTAACGATCAAATTAATGAACATGATTTCATTGTAAGAGAACAGTACATTGTAAGAGAAAGTTACTAGTGAAGAAATGTTTTTATATTGGTTTTGTACTCAAAACGCGAAAAAAACGGATCTTATGCATTTTCTGAGGTCTCTTCCAATTTTTGTTTACAGACTTTAATAAAAAAAAAATCAAACATACTATATTAAACTGGGCCCGTATTCGGCCCGAAAAAGGCCAAAAGAGTTTCCTGTGATCAATGCGAAATAAGACTAGAAATCAAGAACCTTAGGGGTTACTGCATTGGAACTGTCAGTGGCAACACTTTGCCATGGGATTTAAACTAGGTTTAACAATTACCCAAAAAATTCTTATGCGGATAAAACAAATAAGTTGTTTTGATGAATTTACGTCAACACAATCATTATCTCAACAATGTTGGTTACAGAAACCCAATTACATATAAAACAATGAAGCTCGTAGCATTGCTGTTGCGTATACAAAAGAAATGACCTTCGTGAGAAAAAAATCACAATATTAAAAAAGTGTCATATATTATTGATCACTTCGACTAAATGACCTTACTAAGACCAGAGCATCTGGAACTAAGATAAAGCTTCTATGTTTTCCCCAGAAACCTTAAAAGCTCAACTTCAATTACAAAAATCCCAACACTGTCGTGCAGAGATAAGCAAAGCGACAAACGGAAGTAAATCAAGCGTGCTGTGCGTTGAAGAATATCACGTGGGTAACAACTTAAAAGTCTTTTGTTAAAATTTCTCATTGTGAAGGATAGCAATAAGTTGAAATTTCAAGAAAGAATTAAAAGAAAAAATACTTATTGCCTGCCATATTTTAGTGAAGAATTGTATTCATGTGTGGCTGCAAAGTGTATCATATGTAATTGTTTTCAATTGAGTGTTCACTGCAGTCAAGCGGACACTTATTTATAAACATTTATTGCCATCAATTTAATCGTAAACATTTAAATGTAACCTATTTTTATTTAACCTTTAGGAAACAATATCGCTTTGAAACAGAATGCCATTCAATTACCTGGAGATTACTGTAACAGCTCGTTCTGTTACACTGCATCACTAGCTGTCGATGGAGAGGTGGACTCTAACGGTGATTTACGCGGACACTGTTCTCACACAACTGAAAATTCACATTTAAACGCTTCCTGGGAAGTAAGCTTTAGAGAACTCTACCGGATTACAGGGATACGTATATTCAACAGAAAATCAAGTAATCTAGTTTTCATTATAAGTATCATGCATGAGTGTGAGGTGAAGATGGAAAAATCTGTCACCGAGGGGGAACTGTTTTGCGGGAACGAGGCTCTGCCGAGTTCCCGCCAAAACAGTTTTCCCGAGGTGACAGATTTTTCTATCTTTACCGAATGTCTCATGCATGATACTTTTTCTTGCATACCTTTTATTATTTATAACATTTCTGTGTAAGTATACAAACTAATTTATTTTCCTTATGCTGAAATATTGACGTTAACGCAAACCTTTTTCATAAATGACGTCACTAACTTGAACATATTACGTCAGATACTTGAAGACGTGACGTCACTCACGTGACTCATTCTACATGGGGGGGTGTAGGATCGAAATTTTCTACACGGGTGAAAAAACCGGATGACTTGATCTGGTATGCAAGAATATCAAATTTCATCATCACATTTCTTTTTAAAAGACTAAAACTGATCAAACTTCCAACAAGAATGCGTTAGTTTAAATGATTTAACACTAATGAAGATAATGATTTAAATGTCTTTTTTGTTATCAGCTGTGATTAGTTGCGGACATAAATTGTGTTTACTAATCATTAGTGCAACTTTGATGTTTAGAAGCATATTTAGACATACTTTTGTAATGTAAAGATTTCGAGAAATCGTTTAAAGTAACAAAATGACGTACAAAACATCGAATTTTAAACGCCGTTTTTTTGAACGCATAAATAAAATATTACTGAACATAAACATCAAGATTGAATGATCCGGTTTAACTTAGAGCAATACAACATTATAATGCCATAACAATAACATTTAAAGTTTAAATACCAGTTCTAGTATTGTTCTTAATTGCGAAATGGGGAAGAGGGCAGAGGTTGGAGGAGGGGAGCATGTTCCAATAAACTATGGAGCAAAATCGAATTCCAATTTGTAAACATTGGTGAATGTAGTCGAGGAAAAACATTCGAGGCTTTCAAAATTGTAAAATATGCACATCAATAATGGCCAAAAGAAGAGAGAAGAGGAAACGGCCTTGGAACGGTCAGTGGCAAAACAATTTGCCACTGACTGTTTAAACTATGTTCTACGGTGCACCGATCTCAAACTTGCCCTAACACACAAGTACAACTTATCATGGTAAAATAACTCCAAATCACCAATCAGCTCGACAATGGCGTATGCTAAAACAAACAAACGTATAAAACATAAGAAGCTTAATGCATTGTAAAGGAAAAGGGCGGATGCTCAATTACCTTACCGAGACCAGAGGTCCTGGAGACAAATCAGCTAGAACACGATGACATAAAGATCGAGCTTTTATGTTCTTTTACAAGAATTTCTCATATTTTTTATTAAACGTTTAACCTCTGTCACCTGTCGAGCAACCAAAGAAGTAAGCATTACGATCAACTGTAGATAGGCTTATCACCAGGATAGCAGAGCGCTGTAGAATATCACGTTGGTAACATTTCTGTTGAATTTACAGATGGTTTTCTGGACCAATTGTGGCTCATAACTTATTAGCACTAGTTAACTATTACTTGATAACCATGCATATCTTTTCCGACCCAAGATTATTTGTCTGGCGTTATATAGAGGTTTTCAGCGAAAGACAAGTATCAGCGGGTCCGGCTTTATGTATAGAGGTTTTCAGCGAAAGATAAGTTCCAGCGATTGTTTTCTGGCCTCAATGATTGTGGGTACAAAATGATATGCTAAAGAGGTGATGTTTCAATGCACTTTTTATGTTTGCTAGAGTCTTTTGTGTTGAATTTTGTTATGGGTTTTCTATGATAACATTTTATGTTTACATATAGACAAAATATTATTTAAATGGCGATGACGCGATGCTATTTGTATGTTCAGTCAGTTTATTCATCGTAGTTATTTCGGGTGATAACTTTGAACTGACCCCGCTTGTTTTCGAAGATGACATTCAACACGCTTAATGGCGTTCAACCCCCACTGGCAATTTGATATGTCACTGACCGTTCCAAGGCGCTAACCCCTCGCGTTCTCATTTTTGTTAATTGTTAGTGGTGTTTCTTTTGAAACTGATCATTTTATTAACCGTGCTCTCTCCCTCTCTTCTTCTTGAGTGTGAGGTGAGGCTGTTTTTTTCTGAATGTGGCCGTTCCTGATATGCACATTTCACCTTTTTAGCATGTAGGCTTATTAGGCTAAAGTTATGTTATTCAATTATAAAATAGATCTAATACAAAAACATTTCATAACTGTTTTATTCACATTTGTGACTTGGAAACAAGTGTTTTATGTTTTCATTTTTCCATTTCCATTTAATGTCGTCCATGTATAACATACGTGTATGTTATACTTTTCTTGTTACGACTGACGTCAAAAAATAATTTACCTCTTATTTCCTTAAGTTTATAATTTAACTCTCCATAAATGAAAGACTGTGAAATACCTTGTTGAAATTATGATTTTACTGCACCTGTATTTTTCAATTATATCTGGATATCGGCGATAAAACTTGCAAAATGTTTTCCTTAACTCCTGATACCGAGTATCTTGATTAAAAATTTCTTCTGTTATCCAAAGATTACGTTCGTTGAAATCTAAAACTAACTTCAATATAAGCTCTAGAACAGCGAATAAGCTGTGATATTCTAACCCCTATTGTGTAAGAAAAATGAAAATTGTTATTATCTACATTTAACACAGCATCAAGGTACCTCGAGGTGTAAAATGTTCGGTAGAAAAAGATAACATTAAATCTCTCTCATAACAGTATTGAACAGATCAGCAACCAGGGGTGCACAATAATTACCCATTTTGACGCCTTTTTCTTATTTATAAATAATGTAAATATAAGTACCAGAACTAACATAAATATTGCCCAGTAAGAATGTTAGCGCCCCTTGTATCAAAGCATTCTACGCATTTGGCATTTGAAGACAGAAACTCCATAGCAAAAATTCAAGTTTATATTCCTACTGTTGTCCAATTGTTGCCGTTGTAAAGCTGCTATTGTGCCAGTCAGATGCTCAAACGTCTAATCAGGTAATATCGGAAATAAGAATGATGTTGTCCCCCTATCCTTCCTCTTCTCCCAAATTATCGAGGTTTTCGAGTCGAACCTCTCAACTGCACACTCGTTAACAAACCTGGACCCTACGTTTTGAACACGAGACTCGATTAGTTCAATTTAAATCTCGATTCTTTTTTCAACTCATAACTCGAAGGTTAATACTCGAACATTGTTTTTTTTTCTACTCGCTTCGCAATATTGTCAACTCGTTACTTTAAGTTTTCTACTAGAAACATAATGTTATCAACTCAAGACTCGGTGTTTCAACTCCAAAACATAGAAACTGCACTTTTTATATAATTGTTATACCGGAATCTTAATTAGATTACCAGTAAGTTGAGATCAAGTTTAAACTTTTGAAGTATTCTAATAACAGTGAATAATTTTAAACTAATTTTAGTCAAGAAACTTGACTGTCTTCTTTTCCACTATATATGACTGTTTCTCAGATGTAATTAAATGACGAATCTACTATTCATGCTAATTATTAATAATCTCCTTTGTTGCTGATACAATGCTATTACTTGGTATAATATATTATGATAATTCATGCTAACGGACACCAAGGCGGATGGTGCAGATACATTTTTCATTCTCTCCTTTTAAAAAGTGTGATCCAGTTTTTATGAAAACATTTAACATGCATATCTGGAATAGCCACACTTGGAGAACATATCTCCCACCCCTCACAGTCAAAAAACTAAATATGAAAATATAGCATGTGTGTATAATATGATAATTTAAAAAGACACAAACACTTAACAACAAGTTGAACAAGAGTGTAACCGCCTTGGAACTGTCAGAGGCAAAACATCTGCCGCACGGGATTTCAGAACCTCACACTACCTCCATACAGGTTCTTACATTAAAAAAACACTAAAACATTGTCACGGTGGGAGGTTGAAATGTGCATACCAGGAATCGCCGCACACAGAAAACATAGCCTCTTCAGGCAGCGAAATGGTGGAAAGGAGAATAGAGCATGTTTTATAAGACTATCAATTTAAAATAAGACAACACAAACAATTAACGAAAAAGAGAACTCTTGGGGTAACCGCCTTGGAAATGTGAAAGCACAGTCAGTATATTTGCACAATGGTTTCACAGTTTATTGGGATCGGTACGTTATATTGCTCTTGACAGGCCGATGATGTTCCGCTCTTTCACTTGGACAATATGTTATCATATCTTTATGAAACTGGGAAACAGTGTTTTCGTGCACACTGTCCAACTTAAATAACCACTTGCTATACTACAAATGCAATTGCGAAAATGCTACCACTGTTAGTGCACCAAATTACATTTATTAACTGCTGCTGCTGTTGCTTCTACTGTTGCTATTCTTTCTTCTCCTCCAGCTATCAACGATTTTGCTGCTAATTATATAAAAAAAAGAACAACAGCTACTACAATACGTCTGCTTCTAATTAATGTAATATTCACTATTCTAACTTTTTCATTTAACAACAACAATAACATTAACATCAACTTCTACACAACTACCACTTCTACTGCAACTATTTCTCTACTTTTATTGCTGCTGCAACCGCTGCTGTATAGAACCTCCTGTTGCTACAATCAATCTCTAACCCATCCACAACTTCACTTCTAAGCAGCTAAGATATACCGAAGACGTGAACTTGCGATACCCTTTTTGTTTATTTCATGAAAAAATTGATTTTATTGGTTATCTTTTTTTAACATTAATCCTTTATGGCATCCTCAAATAATCTGAGGGGCATAACAGGATATTTGTTCAAATCGTATTCCTTGAAAACATAATACTTCTTCCGTATTACAGTTATATGACTGGACAGGCAAATTTTAGTGTTCTCGCTTCTGTTAAAACAAGAAAAGTATGTCTTCTATTTCTACCAATTACAGTGTCAACCTGTATTTCTACCAATTACAGTGTCAAACTGACACGCTGATTAAATTGAAAGCATCACTAGACCAACAACTCTTTTCATCCTATGAACCATGAATCATGACTTTACAGAACGGTATGTAGGAAAAACTGACAACGACAAACAATATACATTTTAGTTGCTTATTTTGTCGCCATCTTCCGAACTTCCACAGGACACTAAAATTTTATCAATGGTAACCCCTACACGAAGGTGAAAATAGACAAATGAAATCACAGAACTGCTTAGCATATATTATAATTATCAAACTATTTTATTTCAGCAGACTATGGTTTACTTGGCAAACGATTACGTAATTTCAGAGTCATTGGGATGAATTCAAACACCGCCACTGAACTGTTACTTTACACCGACAACTATACTTTTATAGATGAAAATTACAAGGTCGTTACAGAAATACACTTACCAAACCCACCCTCGGTCACGGGAATAAGAATTGAGATACCTTTTAGAGTTGACATGGAGACGACAGTACTTACTCTGTGTGAAGTCGAGGTATTTTCAGGTACGTAAATAATATAAGTCTTGTTTTCAAATTTTGAAAACGGTAAGTGTCAGAGTTGTGATGCAGCACATTTTGCAAATTTCTTCATGGAAATTGCTTTCAATGCTAACAACTCTCAATTCGTATTGGTTGGCATTTATCAATATAGCAGAAACCTCGTTACAGTACTATGAACGTTTTAGGTTACAAACAAAACGCACGATACGCGATATACGGACGCACGATACACGATAGACGGACGCACGATGCGCGATAGACGGACGCACTATACACGGTAAACGAACGATACACGATATTGCCAATTCATATAGTTTGTGGACGAGTTTTCAAAAAATTTGAAAATGTTTTCAAAATATAATATGAATGGTTGAAATTAAATCACATAAATTTGAATAAGCGGGTAACTTAATCACGTTGCATGATAAAATTAAAAACGTTTTTTGCACGATACACGATATACGGACGCACGATGCACGTTAAACGGACGCACGATACACGTTAGACGGACGCACGAAAGGCGATAGACGGACGCTCGAAAGACGTAAATTTTGTAGCATTAAACGTTCAAAGTACTGTATGTCATGACCATTCTTTAATATCATATTTGATATGCGTACTGTCTCACGAATAAATAGACTGCAAGAAAGAATACGTGCAATATATTTCTCATCAACCCGAGAGGTCTTGTGAGTCAGAGTGATAGTAAAAGTAAATAAACATTTGTGTGGTGTATTAAGACCGCTATTGAAAGGTAAGCTGAAAGAAGAAATCTGAAAAAAGAGTTATAATATTATTGTAAGTTACCTTTTTGAAAACGTACGGCGGCAGCGCATAGCCTTGCAATTTCAGTTACGCTACCGATTGAGCAAGCCGGAAAACCCCGAAAATGATAATTGAATATCCCTGATAAACCTTATCATCACTGAGTGACACTGATAACTGGTTGTTTACTAATAATAGTTCTTACTATGCACTTGGAGACTTTTCACATCCTCCAAATCTTACTGGCGTTTTGCTTTCTTTTTACAGATCTCGTATGCCCGAACTTAACGAGAGATGCTAACACAATAATTTCCTATACGAATAATACCAAAAGTGGTAATATTGCATCTTTTAGTTGCGTCCCTGGGTATTATCTTCCACGGAACAACTATACGATAGCTTGTCAAGTATATCAATGGAGCGGACCGCCATTGAGTTGTGAACAAGTGTATTGTCCTTTACCTTCAAAAATACCTAATGCTGGATACTCTATATCTGACCGGTGTGCTTCATTGGATCAGAATAATAGCCTGCCGTATAACTGTAGTGTAAGCCTATTCTGCAACAAAGGTTTCAATCTAACCGAGAGAATAAAATGGGTGTCTCGAAAATGGAAGTTGGAGCGGAAAAGAACCTGTCTGCCAAATAGTTATGTGCATTCTACCTGACAAAGATCAGAATGACATTCAACTTCACGCTACGTTTTCTAATGGGTCCTATATAACTACAAATTCTATAAGCTACGGAACTGAAATACATATTTTCTGTGACGTTGGCTTTAAAACAAGCACCGAGGTCATGTTAACGTGTAAAGAGGATAGTTCATGGAGTGGCACTACACCTGTGTGTAATGTGGTAACATGTGATCATCCAGGAAACAACTCTGTTATCAATGGAACTTACACAGATATGTCAGAGAAGTTATATTTGTCAGGGAAGAAAATCTATTCACAAACAATCAAAGTCTTATGCCATACTGGATATATTGTGACCTCGGGATCTGAAACAAGAACCTGTCAATACAATGGGACATGGAGTGGTACAGATCCTGTATGCATCATCGTAAAATGTTGACCTCTTGAAAAAGTAGAAGGTGTATTTTATGAATATTCATTTAATAATGAAAGCAGCATTTATCACCTGAATTCTACAGTGAACATAAGCTGCGTTAACGGGATGATACCAGACGGTTCTAAAGTAAGGCGCTGTGTAGAAAATTGTACTTGGGACGGAATCCTATCAACTTGCAGTAAGTTGTAGATGTTTTATTTTATTGCATGACACTTTTACTCTAACAAGGTGAAATATGCATATCGGGAATTGCCTCATTTAGAAAAAAAACAGCCTCCCCACACATTCAAGAAGAAAGGAGAGAGGGAGAGAGCAACAGGAATCGAAGTGAAAGTAAAAATATACTTTTAAAATAAAGTTAATAAAAAACACAGCTGGTTCCTTTCCTTAGTTTACAATGAGTTTGACATGAATGTTGACAACATTTTACAATATCAATGGAGTTATGAATAAATGTTTACACTTAACAAACCTTATCCGTGAAAAAGATTGATATTTACATATTCTCAGACCTCAGAATAAAAGATAATTAAAAATTAAAGAAAATAATTTTAAAAAATAGCTAAAATCATCGATAATAATAACCGGAGATCCTTGGGCTAATACATAGTACTAAAACCTAAAACTGTGACTCTTAGTGCTGTAGTCAGGTGGCAATAATATATGATAAACAACTAACAATAAAACATAAGGTCATAACGAGTCATTAAACACTCAAACGTTAAAGTTGGACAACGTTTTCTTTAATTTCAGATGCTGCACCTCCGTCTTCAACTCCTCGTGCAGCACTGATAGGAGGAGTCACAGGAGCTGTCGTAGTGTTACTGATCGTTACTGTCATTGTTGTTGTTGTTATTATCATGAGAAGAAGGTAACGATCAGCACCCTTTTAACAAATTGAATAAGCAATAATCGTGAAAGATGAATATTGTCAATGTATATGGAGGAAGATATTTTCGTAATAAAGCCAAAACTATAACTGGCAACGTTACTTACTAATATATTTCTGAAGACAACGCGTAGATGGGGAACCAAGTCCACAACAGAGATATTGCAATGATCTTTTATGCTTTTTCATGGGTCATTAGTTTTAGATTTTTAACGTTTTGCAACGAGGATCACACGTATTTTCATCGTTATCTTTTTTCTGAAACTTTTTTGCTATTTTCACTGCATGAGAGATTGATTCTTACAAAGAACGCGAGTCATTAGAAAAAGTTTGACAAATCTTACAAATTAACGGGCATTGTTAAAAATAAAAGCATAATATTAAGCTGTAATCTTATTTCTATTTCGCGTCGATTACAGTGATGTGCTATAAATAAGTAAGTAAGTAAGTAATCATTTATTATAGTGACATGTGAAAATCGTTACAAAACAACATAAATATACAAATAAATAAAAAGTATCCACCCGGCCCAACGGGCCTATATGTCACCTTATAACAACATATTAAATGTCAAAACTCAGCTGTTTTAGAAAGAATTAGAGAAAATTTATGATATACATTTAATTAATTATTATATAGAATGTCTTTTCTTTTCAAGTACGCTGCTGTGATATATTTTGCAGTCTGTCTATATGAAAATAATCGCGTTGCGGTTTAGCACTAGCAATTTGATGGAAAAAATGAAATTACATGGACAAACTTTAGAGTTAACAAGTACTACATTTTAGCACTTGATATATTCTTGATTATCTTGTCGTACAATGTAAAGCATGTATTTTTCACTCAATTTCATTATTTGCCGCAAATCAAAATGGTACTGTTTAACCCTCCCGTGAGCATGTGCTAAATTCCGCTGGAAATGGTGAACTAATCAATTTCTAACAAATGATATTGCCTCTATCTGGGAGCGAACCCGCACCGTCACGGCGACAGCGCCTAGCCCTGCAATTCTGACGACGCAACCGATTGAGCTAACCTGAACAACCCCCCAAAAGGTTCGAAAAATTTAATCGGCGTGTGTCTTGACCATGTTTTTTATCTGTAATACCGAAAAATGAGTCACAGAACGTGGGATGGCCAATTGAATAATAATTTTATTGGGATTCTTATTTTGTCCGTAGAATGTAACACGACAGAAAATATTTCACGACTACGGTACGAAAAGCCGCGGGAAAGTAAAGATTGCTACCAATTAAAACAATTATAATTGTGCCAATAATGCATGCATGAATTGCAATGAAGTTTTCTCGAAGATAACATATTCGTGCATTTAATGTAACGTGCAAAACCAGCTGTATAATTTGAAAAAAAATAGATGAAAAGGAAATTATTAAAGCCACTGAACACGATAAATATCAAAATATTGCAGGCTCGGTTTGATTGAACTTGTTCATGAGCAGTAATGGAAAACACGATCCATCTCTATGTGCACTTTCAACAACAATAGTATACTGCAGCATCTATATCACACGTAATCAAACAGTTTTCAAGGTTTAACATACTTTATTTAAGTCTGTAAATACTGAGGTGCTTTCAACCTGGAGCTAGGCGGCGTGAACAGTACTAGTCATTTCAATTTCTGCTGATGAACAGGATCTGCAATTTTTTTTATTATTTAAAGTGAATTTCCGAGTTGAATGTCCAACTATATATGTATACTCCTGGATCAGTAGATAAACCTTATTCTTAAAAACGATTGCAACAGTTTTATCAACGTTTATTTGTTTATACAATGTTTTATACATTTCATTCAAATCTAAACAGGTCAAAATGTTTGATTTTTTTAAAACTGTGGCCATCGTTTTTAAGTCTCAAAAAGAAGGGGTTAATACATTTTTATCTAATCGAGCCCTCATTAGGCATACGTGCATCGCCACCAGATACTTCTGAAATTACAACTAAAATAAGTATCAGTTGAGAAAGCAGCTTGTGCTCGAAGTCTGGAAGTCAAAAATAGGCTGCAAGTGATGAAGTCAAAGCGTACCAAAGGCACCACTAACTTCCGATTGAACCAATACCTAACTAAAACACAAGAGCTGTATAAGCAATTGTGCTTGAACCCATATAGGCTTTGTAATGAGTGCGCTGATAAACATTGAAATATCGTACTTAATGATCTTACCGAAACCAGAGCTACTGGAATAAAATCACTAAGAACACGATGACAGGGATAAAGAAACAAATCGAGCTTCTAGCATAGGTTCTTTTAAGAAAAGATTTTCTTATAAACCTTCACTGTCTTGCAACCAAAAAGGTAAGCATAAGAGGTAAGCATAATGATCAACTGTAAAAGGGTTAATCACCAGGCCTGCAGAGCGCTGTAAAATATCATGTTGGTAACCTTTTTTAAAATTTACAGATGGTTTTTACGAATGAGCGGGAAAAATTAACATTGCCTTTTATCTTTTTAAGTTAATAAATTAAATCTCCATAAAAGAACTTGCAAAAAGTTTTCCTTACTTTGTGATACCGATAACTTTGTTTTACGTTCATTGAAATCATTAACATCGTTGCAAGCCCTTGAAAAGCGAGCAAGCTCTGAGATATAAAACAAGGAAGATGTTGCACGGGGAACATCGCCGTCTAAAAATGGAAAATTTACTTTATTAAAATTAAAATCATCTCTTTTATCACATATTTTAGAAGTGACGTAACCATTTTCAATGGACAGATTTAGATCGAGAAAGTTTGCTTGCTTTTCTAAAGTGTTTGCTTTATTAAGTTGTAGTTCTTTATGATAAATCTTATCAACCAGTAATGGAAAATGGTTATTATCTATATTTAAAGTCTCTTTCATAACAGTATAAAAACAGATCAGCAACAAGGTGTGCACAATTAGTACCCTAAGAACAGGCTCAATCAAACCAAGCCTGCAGTATTTTCATATTTGTCGTGTTCGGTGGCTTTCAAAGTCCCTTTCATCCTTTCAATATCACAGTAGCGTTGTTTGTGCCGTGTGGCGGCTGTAAAAAGTCCCCCCGTACATTCAATCAGTGCTGTTATCAGTTACGTTCTTTGAAGGTCATTGAGCACGATACTTATGTACTATGTTTATAGTGCTTCATAAATTACTTTTGTTTTAATATTTCGGCCAGTTTATAGATAGGTGGTTTCAATATCCCAGTAATATAGATTTGGATATTGTCCAATCACCCCCAAGGATATACTTCCTGCTTTCTATATTTTTGCCTTTGGCGTCGTCTATGATATGCAGGATTTATATTCTAAGATCCCCTGTCAAAATTCTATTCTGTTTAGTTCCGCCCATTGTTTCCTTGTTTAGGGCAAACCCATTCTTGTATCTGGGAACCATACGCCCCTAAACATGGAATGGTATTAATCTGAAAATACATCATTGAAGGTTCCATGTTCACCGCCATATGCATACCATCGTTTGGGATGGATCGAAATTGTACTGTTTATTGGTGTAATTACTGAGTTGCGCTCAACCCGGGGCTAGGCGGCTAGTATTAACATGCATTCCCATTACTGCCCATGAACAGGCTCAATCAAACCGAGCCTGCAGTATTTTCATATTTGTCGTGTTTGGTGGCTTTCAAAGTTCCCTTTAAATCTATTTGTTTATAAATAGAGGTACCGAATCTTACACAAACATTATCCAGTAAGAGAGTTAGCGACTCGGTTAGGTCTTGAAAAGTCCGTAAAGTATTATTATCATAAGAACCATCTGTTAAAATGCCCTATGTTCATTACAAGCGATGAAGGTTTTATTTTCTCTAGCAAACGTTTTTTTCAATGAGACTGGCTAGCTTGTCTCTTATTAAATTATGAGGGAGCGAAGTGTATAAAGTTGAGAAGTCATAAGTAGACAAACAGAACGCCTGAAAATTATCTGATTTTAGCTTTTTTTAAAAACGTCGTTGAAATTTCAATCGACTAAAATAAATTTTTGCCAGAATTTTCAAAAACCTTATCGCAGTACCTTATAACATGTTCTTTTATAGCTGTAAGACAAACTGTTAATTTAGTAGTAGTGCAAGAACTAGAGTTTGCAATAAATCTTGCTTTGTACGGTGTTTTATGCATTTTAGGCAACCAATACATAGTAGGTACTTTGTCTTGTTTCGACTCAATACTGATTCTAAATTTTGTAATTTGTAGAGTGTGTGCAGTAACAATATCACTCTCAGATGAAGAAGTCAGAATATAAGCAGTAGTGCTGTTCAGTTCTTCAGTTGAATATTAATATAGTGTATCCGTCACACAATAAATTCCTGCGACGCAACCAATTGAGCTAACCGAGACAACCCCCCCCCCCCCCTCAAAGGTGGATCGGATAGCCCTGATATACATAACAATCACTGCATGACATCGGTAACGGGCTTTTATACTGAAAGACTCCGCAATTTCTGCACGGCATGCATTAAAATCAATTTTGGATGGAATTCTATGTTCTTTATTCTACATCAAGTTTACAGAAAGTTGATAAGAAAGCCGATGCTACTGTTATAAGAACTTTATGAAACTTTACTTTATGAAGTTACAAAACTTACTCAGTGTTACTTTCGGCATGTTCTCAGACCACACATTGACTTGGAATCTGATAGCCAAATACAATTTCTGAAAATTTCTGTTTTAAATAAAGGAATACATTTTATTGACTTTCCATATATATTCAAATATAAAACTTCTAAATCGGACATATCTAATTATTTCAAAAATACTGAAACACCCCTCGTTTGTTATAAATACAACAAGCCAACTAGAAACAAAATTTTCAATTACAACAAGAATACATCGGATTTACAGGATTTACAGATTGATGAGAATACACCAATATCATGAGATTGTTTAAATTCACAACTATCAACTTGTAGGTCAAGTCGTTTCCGGGGATCTAATTGTTATCAAAGACTATAAAATCCGTATCCTGATTTCCAAAGGTCAGAAATAGAGAATTCCATTAGACATCGACTTTAATACCTGTCCCGCGGAAATTGCAGAGCCTTTAAAAACTTTTTTTGCAATAAAACGAGAACATGCTGAGCCAAATGCTCTTTCTATCTGGAAAAAAAAACAAATATTCAATATAATTGACACTTGTATATCCTTCTAAAAAAGAAAATAGCTCCATTACCACCACGACCTCGTTTTAACTTTCAGCATTTGAAAATGTGAATTGAAGACTTTCACAACCGAGTTGTTTTAATGCCTGCTGATAAGGCTTCAAATAATGTAATTATAGTGTGACGTATACAGTATATTAATATTCAGAAAGAAGAGCTTAATAGCATTTATGCTTATACACTGACTTCTTCATCTGAGAGTGATATTGTTTTGCTGCACACACTCTACAAATTACAAAATTTAAAATCAGTGTTGAGCCGAAACAAGTCAAAGTACCTACTATGTATTGGTTGCCTAAATGCACATAACACCATACAAACAAGATTTATTGCAAACTCTTGTTCTTGCACAACGTAATTCTCAAGCAATTTATATGGAGATTTAATCAATAAAAAAATAAAAGCTTGTAATTTTCTCAACGTTATTCGTACAAACCATCTGTACATTCAAAAAGAAAGGTTACCAACATGATATTCTACACCGCTCTGCATATCTGGTGATTAACCCATCTACAGTTAATCATTATGCTTCCTCTTTGGTTGCACGACGGCGGTAGGGGTTTAAGAGTGTACGAAGGTTTATGGGGAAATCGTAAAAGAACCTATCAGCTCGATTTGTTTCTTTTATCTCTTTCATCGTGTTCTTGCAGATTTTGCTCCAGGTGGTCTGCTCTCGGTAAGATCATTGAGTATCCGCCGTTTTGCTTTGCAATGCTATTAGTTTCTCTTGTGTTTTATAAGTTTGTGTGTTTTTGCATGAAATTTTGTCGAGCTGAATGGTGGTTTGTAGTTATTTCACCAAGACAACTTGTGCTTTTTTGTCATATGAGAACATGTTGGGGCAAGTGTGAGGTTTAAATCCGCAATTGCAACTTGTTTTGCCACTGACCATTCCAAGGCAGTTACCCTAAAGGTTCTCTTTTTCGTTAATTGTTTTTTGGAGTTTTATTAGTATTTGACATACTTATAAACAGATGCTTTCTTTTCCTCCTTATTTTTCGCTGCGTAGGGAGTCTGTGTTTTGTGAGTGTGGCGATTCCTGCATAGCATAGTTCACGTTTCTATTTGCAATATACCGTTCAATAAACTTTTCACAAATAAACTTTATAAAAGTATCTTTATTTTGAATAAGATCAGACACGTTAGAACAGTAAAGAATAAAAAATAGATTCAATTATTCCCTGAAATTCTAGTTACATAAATTCACAACAACTAAACAACACAGAACATCATTTTAAATGTCCACAGGAGTAATATGATACTGACAGCAATGTCAAGAATATGAGATATTTGTAAGTGTGTTTGACCTTTAATTTCCGGTTGCTTCCTGGTCGCGTAAATGGGTGACAAACGTTGATTTCTGTTTTCAAAATAGAAAGGTCATTACAAAGGACATAACATCTTGTTGTCAGGATGATTATAGTCACGCGGGTATTTGGAAATAATATTTAAATTGATAATGCTTTCATTGTTTTCGTTTTATCCCATGTAGCCCGTGCGCTAGTCGTTTCGTCGTGTACTCACAGAAAGACCTTATACTCGGCCTATATACTGTATACATATTTTCCTTGTGTCCCAACATAGATCAAACTTTGCAGAACACCTAGTTTATTGTTGTAAATAAATGTTGCTAGTTGCCATTTATTTATTAGTTGTATTTGTTTTCTACGCATCTGAATAGCTAGTGATTTATGACCAATATAAACTAATGATTAAAAAACTGCAATTTGTTTTCGGGGTTTATTTAAAATTTAATCTGATGATGTTTACGATGGATATGTCGATCATTGTGAAAAGAAATCAATGTTGCAAAAAACAACATCTATGGATGACTGAATCCGATAAATGCCTTCTAACCATCATATTTGCCATAATTCAGTTACAAACATTCAGTCTTTTAGTAAATGTAATGATTGAGTACCCTACAAATGTCGGTTGCATGTTTTGAGCTTAAGAACTATGAAAATACAGGGTCGCCTCGTTTGTACGAAAGTGATTTAAGGTTATGTGTACACTGGGGACATTCTTGATACATTAAATGATTTCTATGATAAATGTAATATAAAACAGACTTCACAATGATGTGTAGTTAATATGGTTCTTAGCAAACTTTGAGAAGAATATATAGTAATCCAGTTTTGACCTTTGCTAAAATGTAGGTCATCACATCGCCAATAGACCGATGTATGCATCTTTCGTTTTACTTTTATTTAGTTTATACTGGAGACTGAAACCTTAATAATGAAATAAACAAATAAAACGACTGATAAATGGATAATATTTACAGCCATACCATAATAAACAATACTAATATTATTAAAGAAAAAAGTCAAAAACATTTATAAGGTATTCATTGAAGTTCTTCTTTAGTTTACCTCATCTTTAATATCTTCATATCATCAATATTCAACTGAGCATATCTGCTTAAATAAGCGTAACTGTATGAAAGTTAACAAAGTGTCAAATCAGAAAGTTTAAACACGGATGTTGGCTACTGTGCGTTTTTAAACTAAATTCATTTAGTGTTTCTTTATTTGTCTTTATTGCTGTCTCTCCTATGTGTTCATGTGATAAAGGAAACAATGCCTTTGACTTTGGCAGTGTGTATGATGTTGATAGCAGGAATAACCACGGGACAATTTGCAGGTAAAATATATTTGTTTATTGATCAATACTTTGTGTCACATAACTAAAACCTTAAATCGACTTTGTATTACCTTTATAATTAAATATGTTTCGCTTTGTAAATTAAATCGCAGATGGCTTAAAAAAGGTTGTTAACTTTGATTTTTCTATTCATTTACATTGATTTACAAGTTGACACTCAATTCACTATTTTGTTGTAATTTGTACAATCGTGAGTGTTTTGTAATTGTATGAAGATGTCAACGCTGTGAATTGAAATGCTGAATTATGCTTTTATCACCACAGGGATCGTCTGACACCTTGATTATTAATTTCAACACAAAATAAAAATGTAACGGTCATGTAAAGTAAATAATATAGGAGTCAAATATTCTTTTTAGAAGTTTTAGTGGTTACGGAAAAATTGTCTAAACGGACGCACACAATTGAGAATCAGACTATGTTTTGGCTTTATCCTGACCGTGTGCTGTATTTTGCATAATATAATATTCTTTATAACATATGTATCATTATAACATGATAAATTGAGATTTAATCGTTTGTTTTGTAAAATATATGACCCCCTAAAAGATGTCAAAGCGTACAGAACTACCCTGCAACATATATACGTGTTTCTTCATCTCCATTTCGGAAAAACTCAGAAAATACACGCCATAATTATTTTGCAGTGGACATTGACCATTCGCGTAAGATATTCTATCTCAAACGGTTAATTGGCAGTGTATGGAGTATTGTTGATAGTTCTCTAAAACGAACCTAAAGAAACATCATTATTCTTAATCGTAAGGTTTGCAATAAGAAAGCTATCTGGGTACGAGCTTTTTAGCGCGCAATTTATATTAGCAGCAATGTGTAAGTTACCTATAGCCTACATAAATTGAGGTGTTTTGTTGTTCATTTTACAAGTTGTCAAGATATATTAACTCATCAAAAATGTATAAATTTATCAATATTACATGTTTGATTGTGATTTAACCAGGCAACGGTTGACTTAGTACCGCGCTTATACTATCTTGCCACTGAGCTAGCTTGGTAGGCCGTTGGACTAGAATACTAGAGCCGAAGGGATTTAATCATTGGTTCAGAGGCATAACTATTTTCAAACCATAGTTAGAAACGATATCCAACTCGAGAACTGAATAAAGGGATATAAAGTACAACTGGAATTACCGGAAAGTGAATCTGTTTTCTGGTGTCATTGCAAATGCAAGACAAAAGACTGAAGAATGCTCCGTCAGTTAATTAAGTAAAAAATATTTTCAGCAATTATTTTCGCCGCAAATTTTAACAGCTGCATGCAGACTTGATAATTGGTGAGATTGTGCTCTTGAATTTTGCTTTTAATCGTTGTCATATATACAATACGTACGTTACAAACCATGCGACTGAAACTGTTTACAAAATTAAATTCGAAAAATCAATTATTCATAATTCCATTAATGTTATCAACCATAGTCTTAACACACATTAGTTGGGATTTTACAGAGTGAATTGAATACATTATGGTACAAACACCAGGAACAAAATAAGTATATGTTCTAAAGAGTGATTAAAGCGCTAATACTTTCGTTCCGCTCGTATTATGATATCGCGTTATTTGGTGCGGTTTATAAAGATTCAAGTGAATGGCTATTTTTACAAAATAAACGTTTCGTTAAAGCAAAGTATTGGAAGGCACAGGCGTATGCTAATCAAAGTGCTAAGCACCAAACATGTTTGGTGCTTTTTAAAATGTATTTTTTTATATGTCAGTTTTTAGTTTTATTTTTGTACGCTTGTGAACCAGTAAGGAAAAATGTTTAAACAACTGCAATTTGTTTTCAGTGTTTATTAAGAATTAGAATGGGATGATGTGTAAGTTGGGTTTCATTTAAATTAAACACTATGAAAATACTGTGTCACAGCGTTTGTACGACAGTCATCCAATGTCATGTGTATACTTGGGACCTTCTTTATACATTACAGAATGATTTCTAATGTACATTTAATATCATGTAGACTTCACAATTATGTGTTGTTAACTTGGTGCTAAGCAAACTTTGAGTAGTATATTTGATATCAAAATCTTTTCAGGCAATAGAATGTGAAAAAGTGATATATGCATATTAAAACTAGACACACCCAGAAAACACTGCATCTTACCACACAGCCAAAACAGAGAAGAATATAGTGCCTGGGTTTAAAACATTAGGGATTTTCAATGAGATACAGTGATCAAACTGTCTCATTATAAGGAGGATGTAAACAATGTCTAAAGGTTAACAATAATCTAAAATATAAAAAAAATAATTTTAGGATTTATCGTAAAGAAGTGTATTCACTTGTGGGTGCAAACCGAGTCTTGTCGCAGATATCATCATCAAATGGTTAATGTTAAGTGCAGTCAAGCGGACACGATCAATACCCATTTATTGTAATTTATTTCACCGCAAAAAGTTAATAATAATAAATTTTTATTTATCTTTTAGGAAACAATATCGCTTTAGAAAAGAATGCCACTCAATTACCAGGGGATTACTGTGAAGGCTCTTTCTGTTACACTGCATCACTAGCTGTAGATGGAGATGTGGACTATGACGGTAATTTACGCAAACACTGTTCTCACACAACTGAAAATTCACATTTAAACGCGTCCTGGGAAGTAAGCTTTAGAGGACTCTACCGGATCACTGGGATACGTGTATTCAACAGAAAATCAAGTAATCTACTTTTCTTTAACGTCAAAGGTTGTTTTTTTAGGCTTAAAGAAAGATAAAGGCATACTACGGTTTTTAGTCGTTTGTTCGTGATATGTGATAAAACTAAAATGATAACTGATTTTAATGTCTATTTACTATGTTAATGTTTGAAATGATTGTGATATAAATAAATAAATGTGATTGTTGATTTTCGAATGCTGACATTAATTGCGTTTTCTAAATCGATACAGAGCAATCGACTGAAATGTATAAAGATATATTTAGAAACATTTTGCAAGGAACGTTTTTCTAGAAATCATTCAAATGAAAATGCATATAACTGCCCACGGCACCTAGCCCCCGGTTGAGCTCAATCAATATTTACACCAATAAATAGTGCAATATAGATCCATCTCAAACGATGGTATGCATATGAAATAAGGACTATTAAGCTGCCAATTGATACCTTCCTTTTCTCTCAAACTATCAAGGTTTTCAGCTCAAAACTCTCAATTCGAGACTAGTAGTTATCCGCCCCGGTGTTTTTTAATTGGAGAGTAACTATGTGTTTTTAATTTAACACTCACTTTTTGCAACTCGAAGTTTTATACTCGAACCGCGATATTTTCAACTCGAGACGCCATATTATCAGCTCGTCGCTTTAAGTTTACTACTCGAATCTAAGTGTTTTCAACTCTAGCCTCGAAGTTTTGAGTTTACGTCGATTAACATGGAATTGTATCAATCTGAAAATGCCGCATTAAAGATTCTATGTTCAACTCCATATGCAAACAAATGTGCCATCGTTTAGGATGGATCGGAATTGTATTGTTTATTGATGTAATTATTGTATTGCGCTCAACCCGGGGCTAGGCGTTGTGGGCAATTATATTTATTTCGGTGACTGATAATGAACAGGCTTAATTAAACCGAGTCTGCAATAGTTTCACATTTGTCATGTTCGGTGGCTTTCAAAGTAACATTTTCATCTATTTCAGGTCCATTCTCTTTACATAGAATTGTCAGAACTGATATTATTCTTTTATGGGAATTCTAATTAGATTCTCAGCAAGTTAGAATCAAGATTAACACTTTGAAATATTCTTTTTTTTTAATAATAGCAAATGATTTATAACGTTTTAGTAAAAAGGTGAATGAGGAATTGCGAGACACAGCCTCAGTATAGCTAAGAAGAAGATTGGAAGAAAGAGCACGGTTTATAAAATGACCAATTTCGAAACTGACAGCACTAACAATTAACAAAAATGAGAACTAGAAGCTCAATAGTTTTTCCCCACTACATGTATACGACTGATCCTTGCAAGTTTCATAAATGATAGATCTACTAATCATGCTAATTAATAGCCTGCTATTATTTTATACAAATATTATATGACTAAGCATGATATGCTAACGGACAGCAAGGCGGGACTTTTTATCCATTCTCAAATATGTACATGTTTGATCCAGCCTTTATGAAAAAAACTGAAACATGCATATCTGGGATAGCCAAACAAAGATAATAATTCACCCATCCCACAAAGTCAAAACATAAATAGGAAAAGAGAACGTGTGTTTATAATATGATAATTAAAAGACACACAAACAATTAGCAAAAATGAGGGATATCGCCCTGAAACTGTCAGTGGCAAAGCATTTTGCCGCTGGGGATTTCACAAACTCATACTTGCTCCTTCATGTTCTCATATTAACAAACAATTACAAATTTCCATAGTAAATGAAAGCACAGTCAGTATATTTGCACAATGGCTTCACAGCGTATTTGGGATCAGTAAGTTATAACTCTTGACAGACCGCCGAGTTTTCCGCTCTTTTACTTGGTCAATATGTTATCATATCTTTATGAAACTGGGAAACGTTGTTTTCGTGCACACCGATTCAATTTGAAAACCAAATGCTATACTACAAGTTGTTCAAATGCAACCACTTTTATTGCAATTAGTTAAATTCAAACTTCTGATGCTTATGGTGCTGCTCCTGCTTCTACTGCTGCTGGTCTTATCCTCCTCCAGCTATAACATTTCCAACGGCTGTCGTTAATTCTACCGTGACAAGAACAACAGCTACTTAAATACTTCTGCTTCTAATAAATGTCACCATTCCTACTTTTTCTTTTACCAACAATAAAGACGACGGAGACAACAACAAGAAGAACAAAAATCAACGTCAACTTCTACTACAACTGTTACTATTAATGCTATTATTGCTGGTGCAAATGCTGCTGTTAATAAGCTCTACCATTCATCACTACCATCTTTTCCCACTCCCAACATTACTTCTCAGCAGCTAAGATATGCTGAAATCGTGAACATGCGATACCCTTTTTATTTATTCTATGAAAAAGTTGAGTTAATCGGTTATCTTATTCGAAATAAATCCAGCGGTCCAATATGACATTCTAAAATACTCCTAGAGACATAACAGGACATTATTTCAAATCGTATTTCTTGAAAATATAATACTTCTTCTGTATTATAATTATATGAACAGACAGGCAGTTAAAAAAGCGCTCCAAATGAAAATAACAAATTATGGGAAAAAAAGGTTCTGAAAGAAAGTATACATTATGAAAATCGTTTGGTGTTCTCGCTTCTGTTTTAAAAAGCAAATTATGTCCTATATTCCTACCAAAATTACAGTGTCAAACTGACACGCCGGCTAAATAAAAGCATGTCATCACTGAACCAACAACTCTTTTCATCATGATGAACCATGAATCATGACTTAACAGAACGGTATGTAGGAAAAATTGTAAACAACAAACAACAAACAACATACATTGTATTTGATTAGTCTGTAGCCATCTTGAATGCATAAAACACCGTACAAAGCAAGATTTATTGCTAACTCTAGTTCTTGCACTACTACTAAATTATCCGTGCTCTTAACATCTTGTCTTACAGCTATAAAAGAACATGTAATTAGGTATTGTGATAAGGTTTTTGAAACTTCTGGCAAAAATTTATTTTGGTCGATTAAAAATTCAAATGACGTTTTGAAAAAGCTTAAATAAAATAATTTTCGGGCGTTCTGTTTGTCTCCTTATGATTTCTCAACATATACACTTCGCTCCCTCATAATTTAATAAGAGACAAACTAACCAGTCTCATTGGAAAAACGTTTGCTAGAGAAAATAAAACCTTCATCGCTTGTAATGAACATAGCGCATTTTTTACAGATGGTTCTTATGATCATTATACCTTATGGACGTGTCAAGACCTAATAGAGTCGCTAACTTTCTTACTAGATAATATTTATGTTAGATTCGGTACCTCTATTTATAAACAAGTAATAGGCATCCCAATTGGTACTAATTGTGCACCCCTTGTTGCTGATCTGTTTTTATACTGTTATGAAAGAGACTTTATGTTATCTCTTTCTACTGAACATCAAGATGATAATATTACGGTTTTTAACAACACCTCGAGGTACCGTGATGATTTATTAAATATAGACAATAACAATTTTCCATTACTTGTTAATAAGATTTACCCTAAAGAACTACAACTTAATAAGGCGAACACTTCAGAAAAGCAAGCAAACTTTCTCGATCTAAATCTGTCAATTGTAAATGGTTACGTCACTACTAAAATATATGATAAAAGAGATGATTTTAATTTTAATATAGTAAATTTTCCCTTTTTTAGGCGGCGATGTTCCCCGTACAACATCTTACGCGGTTTATATTTCACAGCTTGTTCGCTTTTCAAGAGCTTGCAACGATGTGAATGATTTCAATGAACGTAATCTTTGCATTACAGAAAAAACTTTTAAAACAAGGTTATCGGTATCACAAATTAAGGAAAACATTTTGCAAGTTTTATCGCCGATACCCAGATCTAATTCATAAATACAGGTGCAGTTTAAAATCACTATTGCATGAAGGTATTTCACAACCAGTTTTTTATGAAGATTTAATTTACAAACTAAAGAAGATAAAGGGCAATATTAATTTCTCCCGGTTATTCGTAAAACCATCTGTAAATTTAAAAAGAAAGGTTACCAACATGATAATTTACAGCGCTCTGCAGGTCTGGTGATTAACCCTTCTACAGTTGATCATTATGCTTACCTCTTTGATTGCACGACGGTGGCAGGGGTTTAAGAGTTTATGAAGATTTATGCTGAAATCTTTTCTTAAATGAACCGAGAAGCTCGATTTGTTTCTTTTATCCCTGTCATCGTGTTCTTGCTGATTGTACTCCAGGAGCTCTGGTCTCGGTACGATCATTGAGTACCCGCCCCATTCGGCTTTGCAATGCTATTAGATTCTTATGTTTTATATGTTTGTGTGCTTTTGCATGCAACATTGTTGAGCCGATAAGTGGGTTGGAGTGGTTTCACCAAGACAAATTGTATTTGTTTTGGTGATATGAGAACCTGTTGGGGCAAGTGTGAGGTTGGTGCACCCTAGAACCTGGTTTAAACCCCCAGTGGCAATTTGATTTGCCACTGACCGTTCCAAGGCGGTAACCCCTCGGGTTCTCATTTTTGTTAATTGTTAGTGGTGTCTCTTTTGAAACTGATCATTTATCTTCTTGACTGTGTGGAGAGGCTGTTTTTTCTGAATGTGGTGATTCCTGATATGCATATTTCACCTTTTTAGAATATAAATCCTGCATATCACAGACAACATCAAAGGCAAATTTAAAAAGCAGGAAGTATATCTTTGGGGGTGATTGAAAAATATCCAAATTTATATTAACTGGGATATTGAAACTACCCATCTTTAAACTGGCCGAATTATTAAAAACACAAAAGTAAATTTAGAAGTACTATTAACAAAGTACATAAATATCGTGATCGATGACCTTTAAAGAAACATTTTGTAAGGAACGTTTGTGTAGAAATCGTTCAAATTGAAATGCATATAACTGCCCACGCCACCTAGCACCGGGTTAAGCTCAACTCAATATTTACACCAATAAACAGTGCAATATAGATCTATCCCAACGATGGTCTGCATATGAAATAAGGACTATAAAGGTGCCAATTGATCCTTCCTTTTGTCTCAAAATATCCAGGTTTTCAGTTCAAAACACTCAACCCTAGACTAGAAGTTATCAGCCCCGGTGTTTGGAGACTCGATGTTTTGGGGGTTTTTTTTAATTGAAGACTCACTTTTTGCAACTCGAAGTTTAATACTCGAACCGCGATATTTTCAACTCGAGACGCCATATTATCAACTCGCCCCCCACCCCCTCCCCCCCAAAGTTTACTACTCGAATCTAAGTGACTCTAAGACTCTAGCCTCGAAGTTCTGAGTTTACGTCGTTGAACATGGAACGGTTTCAATCTGAAAATGCCGCATTAAAGATTCTATGTTCAGTATCATATACATACAAATGTACCATCGTTTGGGAAGATGTGTGAAGTTAGCGGCCTGGCGGCCTAGCGGCCTGGCGGCGTGAAATAAGCGGCCTGGCGGCGTGAAGTTAGCGGCCTTTCCTGCTAGGGGCAGGCATTCCCAACCTTTTTGCGGCAGCGCCTACCTGTCAGATGGTAGGCATCGCCTACCAAGGTAGGCAACGCCTGTCGTAATATAAAATGTTCAATTTTATTAAAATGTACGTTCTATTGTATGTTTTACAACGTATTACACGTTGATTTACGTTATCAATAATATATAAATATATACATATTAATATATAAATTAACAATTGTTGATTTGTGGATTTATTTTATTTATTTTTTTTTAGTATTGTCGGATTTAGCGTAATTTAACTTTTGATATTTCTTTGGTCCATTTATCGCTGTTATATTAATAAATTATCTGGCCCGTTAAGACATTAACAAAAGCACGAATAGCCCCAGAGTCCTGATTAAATAGTGAAGAAATTTACAGCTAGTTTCAAAACCCCAAGGTTAACAAAACTTCGCTGTTTATTCCTTTTTTCAAACATTTGATAGTATCCTTCGTTTGTACGAGTCGCTTTTAATTCAGAGTGGAAGATTTATTCTATTAATAAAAATGCCAATTACGTTTTTTTCCGCGTGCAAATTAAATATAGCCTTTGCTGGGCTAACTTTATTTTTTAATAATGAGCGATGCTTTTTCAAAGAACATTGGTGCAAAAATATCACCGTGAAAATGAAATAGCAGCAAATCGTATTGTGTTCCTTTCATAAAAAATTTGACGATATTAAAACATTTTAAGCAACAGTATTAATGTTAAGCAATCGTATGTTTATAAATATATACTAACCACCAAAATACATGGTGTTTTTGAATGATTTAATAAAAAAAATAAATGAATAACTTCCACCCCTATTAATATAAAATTCAAGTTATTCATTGTAGTTTCACATCGATATACCTGTTTTAATATTTAAATGATATAAAATCTAGGTTGCTTTTATTGAATCTAATGTATTACAGGACTAACAAATGAAATAAAAACGATTTAAAAAGATCTGAGAAAATGAATTTCTGATTGATCCAAATAGTCAATATACAATTGCGAAAAATATGAAACCGTTTATGAAATAGCGGTGATTTGCTAGAAAAAATTCAAAAAGATATTTCTACAGTTCTGTATCTTATGGCTTGATATTTTTTATTCGGGTATGTTTTATTTTCTGTTTGAATATCAAGAATTAAATATCTAAATAAACTCGGGTAGAGTGTGAATAATCAGGTATCCCACTATTTACTTGTTTTATATAAACTTTTAATCAACGTTACATACTTATTTTTAAGTCATTATTTTTTTCATTCTATCAATTCGCCACCTTTTTGCAAAATAAATAAAAGGTATGCCTTTCAATATGTTCAAAATAATGTCTTTTATCATTTCATTGTTAAATTGTTATGAAGTACCAATTATAAAACGGTGCTAGACGAAAGGATGTTGTCAAACTGTCAGATAAAACAATATCAACAACAGGATGTTGTGTCAGTAAGTGACAACATCCTCTCGCCTAGCACTGTATATCGTGTCAAATTGAGTAAATATAAAATTTTGCTATTTAAACAAAGGCTAAACACGTATTCAATTATGCATGATGATTTTGCGCCACCTAATCCCGAGACGAGACAAATGTATTACAATTGGCGTGAAGAATACAAATCGTCCTTTCGAAGAGATTTGATAGCGAATTTAAATGGTATTAACAGCATATTTAATAAAGTGCACTCTACAACACCTTGCGATATTGATAAATTAGTTGACGAATTTTCGTCAGTGGTGCTTAAATGTGCTGAGCCATATTTCAAGAGAGAATACACATTGCAAGATAATAGATCTAGATATAATCATAAATACAACGACTGGTTTGACAATGAATGTTTTAATGCTAAAAAAGCGTACATAGAGGCACTGAATAATTTTAATATTTACAAATCGGAAGTTAATAGATCGGTTTTATGCGATAAAAAGTATGCTTATAAAACGGTTGTTAAAAGGAAGAAAAGAGCGCATAAATCGCGTAAGGCCAAAGAACTATCTGACTTGCGGAATAAAAGGCCAAGAGAATTTTGGAGTCATTTTAAAACTAAAAATGGTATTAGCTCGGTCGATATAGGTACTGATAGATTTAAGGAATATTTTGCCAGTTTACTTAATGATATAAGATCGACTAAAATTGAAGAAATAGAAAATTTCGTCAACGAGTCGGATTTTAATATCGACGACCCTATATTCGAATCACTCAATGTTGCAATAACTCATGATGAAGTTAGGTCGGCGGTGAAAGGTATCAAACATAACAAATCATCATGTCCGATAGATAACCTACTAAACGAGTTCTTTATTGAAACGATTGATATTTTAGTTGGTCACCTGACTGATATATTTAACGTTGTACTCGACGGCGGTTATTTCCCTTTGTCGTGGTCTTACGGTTGTATAGTGCCTATACATAAAAAAGGCGACATAAATGACCCTAATAATTACAGGGGTATTACCTTAGTAAGTAATTTAGGAAAAATATTTACACGCATTCTAACTAAAAGGGTAGAAAACTGGTTTGATGAAAATAACATGTTATCTGATGCACAATTCGGTTTTCGGAAAGGGGCAAGCACAGAAGATGCAATATTCGTTCTTCATAATTTAATTGAAACTATCTTGATTTCGAAGTTAAGATTGCCGTGTGCATTTATTGACCTAAAAAAAGCATTCGATTCCGTTTACAGAAATGCCTTATGGTATAAGCTTTTTAATATGGGATTAGACGGCAAAATACTTCGAATTTTTCGAGCAATGTATTCGGTAGTTAAATCATGTGTCAAACATTGTAACTCATTATCTGATTTTTTCGATATTTCAATTGGTTTAAGACAAGGACAAAACAATTCGCCAGTATTATTTGCCCTCTTTTTAGAAGATTTAGAGCTGTATTTGCAGAAAAATATTAATTGTGGAATTTCGCTCTATGATTTATGTATTATGATACTTATGTTTGCAGATGATATGGTAATATTAGGAAATTCAGTAGAAGATTTGCAAACAAGTATAGATCACCTATATGATTATTGTCAAAAATGGGGTTTAGAAGTAAACACAGCAAAAACAAAAGTGGTTGTATTTCTTAAAAGAGGCCCAATTAGACAAAATGAAACTTGGTACTACAACAACGAACGCCTCGAGGTAGTTGATAACTTCAATTATTTAGGTGTTGTATTTAATTACACAGGAACTTTTGTCTTAAATAGTCAATATGTAGTTGGCAAAGCTCTAAAAGCCATGCACGTGTTAACAAAAAATATTAATATATACGACGTGCCACCTAAAATTGCGCTACAGCTGTTTGACGCATTTGTTGGTTCTATACTAAATTATGCATGTCCAGTCTGGGGATTTACAAAATCAAAAGAATTAGAACGGATTCAACTTAAATTTTGCAAAACGCTTTTAGGCGTCAAGCAAAGCACGTGTAGCGCCGCGGTCTACGGAGAATTAGGTCGTTACCCTATGTATATTAACAGATACGTGCAAATAGTTAAATATTGGTTTAAGGTACATAATTCTAATAATATTTTACTTAATACTGTATACAGAAAATCGGTGGAATTATGCGATCTCGGACACAAAACTTGGGCATCTAATATTAAAGCATTATTGTGCGAAAACGGTTTTTTAGAAGTTTGGCTAAACCCAGATAATTACAACGTTAAAGTATTTATACCAGTTTTTAAGCAACGACTCATTGATAGTTTTCTTCAAAAGTGGCGTTTTGATACCACTAACAGTACAAAAAAAAACAGTTTATATTCGCATTTACATAACACATTTGGAATGTCTGAATATTTGAATATTTTATTTAATAAGACGAATCGTAAATGTCTTACCAAAATACGTGTATCGTCGCATAGTTTACGTATTGAAACAGGACGATACGGCCAAAACAGACTGCCAAGGAATGCACGAAAATGTCTGTTATGTAACACACAGGAAGTTGAAGATGAATATCATTTTGTTTTAATTGTAGTTGTTTCAGTGATATCAGATCAAAGTATATTAAGACATATTTCTACCAAAGACCCAATATGTTTAAGTTAATTGAACTTGTTAATAGTGGAAATAAGTCAGTTGTTGTTAACTTATGCAAATACTTGTTAGAGGCAAATAGTAGACGCAATGTGATTATTAATGATCTTGTATAATTTGTTTTCAATTGAAATATCACTGTTTTAATTGCAAGCCAGATACACTTCCATAGAATTATCAATTAATTATATACTTAAACCATTTTTCTTTTGAACCTTTCAGAATATTGTTAATTATGAACATTCTCCATTTTAGAGTACACAATGATGTAACTATGTAAACATTTTTCAACATATACCATTATATTAACGTGATCACACGCAAGTTTCGTTTTTGTGATATACATTTTGTATGACGAGATGCTTTGATGCATAAGTCTGAAATAAAAGTTCTGTTCTGTTCTGTTCTGTTCTGTTCTATAAACATGGCAACACCTATACTTGGTGACTCTTATGTCCGCCGTTCTTTCTTATGTAATGACCAGGGACCAGTTATCGTGAGGGGTTATAGCGGACTGAAAATGACAGTTTTAGTCAAAAGGGGAATGCTTGGTCGCATATTAGACGAAGTTCGTCCCATGAAGTTGGTTATACTAGCAGGGTCTAACGACTTGTCCGAGGGTGTCACTGCCGATGAACTGATGACCCTAGTTCAGCGATTATGCAGCGATGCCAGAGAAAAAGGTGTGCATGACATCGTTATATATTCTGCACCTCCACGCTCCAAACCTCGGGGAGTAAATAAGGATGCTTACACCCGAGAAAAGAACTGTTTTAACAGACGCCTGAGGAAAAACCAAAAAGAATGAGTGTACTCATATAGAGTCCTCAGGATGAACAACGGTCACCTAGGAAAAGACGGTATCCACGCAGCCGCCAATAAAGCGACACACATCTACACCCAGTCCCTGGTTCTCGCGTCATTATAAATGACAAATACGCAATCCAAAAGCCCTTTTAAGGGCTAAATACGTTGACGAAAGATTTCTTTTCGAAATTGTCACTAAAATCTTATATAAAGTCATTTCCTTTAGAATTGTCAAAGTAATAAATCAAACATTGGTTGTTATCTGTAACATTTTGAATCCCATTATTATATGCGTGATTTTACTTAACGTTCCGTACAAATCAAATAACTTCTAATTTGTAGCAAAAAAGCGTCATCAAGATTGTGAAGGTTTTTATTTCAAAACCAAATATAGTATTGTGGATAATTGCTAATTCTTATTTATGGAAAAAAATTAGCTCAATAACTAGCAAATGAATAAATATACCAATTTCGATTAATACATTGAGTTGAATCAAACAAACAAATAATGCTAGCTTTTCACAAGTTTCAATCAAGTTGAACTGAGTCATTTTAGGCCTAATTGAGCATTTCACGAGTCATAACACAAGCTAAAATAGATGAAAAGGGAACGTTAAAAGCACTTGAACTAAATATTAATAATTATACGTACAGGCTCGGTAAAGATTTTCAAGTCAAGAAAAGTCAAAACACCTTTTATTCTCTCATGCCAGTTATGACAAAATGAGGATATACATGACTGATATTTTCGAGGCTTACAAAGAAGTATATTAACATAAACAGAAATTTTTATGAGGTTATTGGATACATGTATACGGAGAGTCAAATACTATTACATGTAACTAGTTAGAAACAAACACAATACAGGTATAAGCACAATAATTTACATCTGAATGTTATCATTAGACGAAATATAACTAAAATGCCAGCGTTCTCATGTTTTACAAGACTGGGTATAAAGTAATGTACATTTAAAAGCGATAACTAATAATGATTTTAATAAATTTGCACAGGTTGCTATATTCCTGTTGGTTATTTGTGTTAAGAAGTTGATCCATTTTGTAAGTATTGGGTCTTTGATAGTAGTAAGACTTAAGGTACAGTTTTCTACCTTGTTCGAATAGTCGGCATTGGATAGATAGATAGATAGATTTATTTCAATATATAATGCACAAAGAAACATGGCATTGAATTGCAACAATAATCATACATATAGACATATAACAAATATGTATGTATCATGCTAAACAATAAGCCATGTCACCCAACATTACATATCAAGGATTACACAAAAAAGAGTTAATATAAACTCTTATTTCCATTGTGGTCCTTTTTATATAATATTGTATGACATAGGAAAATATCACAGTCTAAATGAAATCTCTTGGCATTGCTTATGAAAGACTTAGTAGTTAAAATAAATACGATATAATGAATGAATTACATACACATTAGAATCTAGCAATGAAATTAATACACAATGAAAAATGACTGAATAGGTTTGTCACATATCACATTATACACGCTAACTGTTGCAATGATCACAATACCATCAGGTATTGGAATAAATAATGGAATTCGTCTCCTAATTGACCTACACATGTCGTACAAAAACGTTGATTTACTGGTACTCTTGACCAGCTGCCGGTTTCTACTGGGAATCTATGATTTCGCGTTCGAAATTTCAAAATATGATAAACGTATTGTTTTGGTGTATTAGCTAAATATCTTTCAGTTTGAAAGTTATGCTTAAAGATTCTATATGTTTGACCTTTACTTGAATTTTCTACATTTGAAAACCATTCGTTTATAGATAAATCCTTTAGTTTTTGTTTGACCGTTAGTTTAAGCCACTTGGTATTTGGAAATACGTGTGTTTCCCATATGTTAAATAGACCCGTTTTCATTAATACAGTTTTGATACAATAAACCCACGGAAATCGTTTCTTAAAGGGGAATTCCGGATATTTTGAAATATACATGATTGCAAAGATCTAATAATTTTCTTCACATCAGTGAAAGAATTTTGAAAATCGGACCATAAATAGCAAAACTATAGCTGTCTGAAGTTGCTTATTTAATGCTATTGGAGGCAGCCATTTTGAATTGTGACCACTGACATCATCAATTCTTGTGCACAAATATAGTCTAAATTAGGAAAATCTCAGTATTATATCAAGTTTTTTGTCTAAAATTATCAAAAGTTCATTATAAATGTGACTTTATGTATTTTCTCTGAATTTATGTTTGAAATTATTACCGTAATACTAAATAATTATAAAAAGTTAACATATGCTCATAAACTGATGATGTCAGTGGTCACCTCAAAATGGCGGCCAGCACATATTGTGATCAATATTGAACTGACAATATCTCAGCAACCAGTGGACCGATTTTAAAAATCTTTTCAGTTCTGTGCTCTGCTTCAAAATGTCTTTGCAATGAAAACTTATTTCTATATTCCGGACTGCCCCTTTAAAGGGGAATTCCGGATATTTTGAAATATACAGTATTGCAAAGATCTAATAATTTTCTTCACATCAGTGAAAGAATTTTGAAAATCGGACCATAAATAGCAAAACTATAGCTGTCTGAAGTTGCTTATTTAATGCTATTGGAGGCAGCCATTTTAAATGGTGACCACTGACATCATCAATTCTTGTTCACAAATATAGTCTAAATTAGGAAAATCTCAGTATTATATCAAGTTTTTTGTCTAAAATTATCAAAAGTTCATTATAAATGTGACTTTATGTATTTTCTCTGAATTTATGTTTGAAATTATTACCGTAATACTAAATAATTATAAAAAGTTAACATATGCTCATAAACTGATGATGTCAGTGGTCACCTCAAAATGGCGGCCAGCACATATTGTGATCAATATTGAACTGACAATATCTCAGCAACCAGTGGACCGATTTTAAAAATCTTTTCAGTTCTGTGCTCTGCTTCAAAATGTCTTTGCAATGAAAACTTATTTCTATATTCCGGACTGCCCCTTTAAGTAAATTGTCGGGGAGGTTACGTATAATTACCCGAAGATGTTGATAAATAATACAAGATTATTTACAATAAGTTAGGTTGTTTGTTGTACAAATACTTGACCAAAAGTTAACCATGCGTTCTTCAATATCCACCCATAAGGGGTGACAACCAGATTCACCATAAACCATATAATTCGGTGTAGAATTTTTCATTTTAAAAATGTGTTTTAGAAATCGAAGTTGAACTCTTTCTAGTAATTGGATGTTGCCAAATCCCCAAATTTCCACTCCAAATAAAAAAATTGGTTTTATAGTTTTATTGAATAAGTCTATCTGAAGGTCGATTGGGAGATCTCATCTATTTGCGTTTTTAATTAAGCTAAACATTGCTCTTGTTGCTTGAGAAGCGAAATGTTTCTTAGTTTTCAGAAAGGAACCGTTTTTTGAGAAGAAGACACCTAAATATTTAAATTCTTCAACAATTTCAATAGGCTTGTTGTTTAAAGTGAACGATGCATTCGGTTGCCTTCTCTTAGAAAATATAACCACTTTTGTTTTAGAAAGGTTAATTGTTAATTTCCAACTGTCACAATAGTTTTGGTAATTATCTAAAGCATTTTGGAAGTCTATTTCATTTTCTGCTAATATAACCGTGTCATCAGCATACAGTAGTATATAAATCTTAAGAAAAATGTGAAGTTCATTGAGTATGAGTTCGTCAGTTACGGTAACATTATTTACATTTAGACTATCAGAAAAATATTGATGTAAATCATTCAAAAATATAGAAAAAAGAAGAGGCGAAAGATTTTCGCCTTGTCTCACTCCGATATTACTCGGGAAGAAATTTGAACAAGTGGAGTTAAGTCTTGCACACGATTTGATATTTTGGTACATATTTTTAATCAATTTTAAACATTTTCCACTTATATTTTGGCACACATGTTTTGAATTCGCTGTAGTTTTGCAATATCACAGTTTAAAATACCATACAACATCACATTGCAATAGTCTAAGTGAGAAATAACGAGTGAGAGTACAAGAGTTTCTATTGCATCTTGTGTGAGGAATTTGCGAATGTTCTTTATGCGAAAAAAGCTCAACATAGCTGTTCGACACTTTATCTTGATGTGATGTTTGAAAGTCAGATTTTCGTCCAAATGTGCCCCTAAATAAGTTTTTGAAGAATTCATTTTTAATTTATTACTGTTCATCCAATCATTTGCTTGTGTTGCGAACTATTCTAGCTCCGCAATGGATTCGGCCTCGAGAGCTGGTGTAGGTTTGAAACGTTTGCTGGCAGAATGATCGTCGGCGAAGCCGTACACGGAGATGGTAGGAGGCACAATGTCAAATATGGTCCCTGCATACGCGCGGTAGAGCCACGGCCCTAAACAGCTTCCTTGGGGGACACTGCACGTAAGATCGCGTGCTGACGACATCATATTGTTCACACTTATGCGACAACTCCTGGGTCGCAGGTACGAGTCTAACCAGTCGAGTGCTACCCCACAGATACCATACTGACGATTGAGAACGCCGAGAAGGATGTCATGATCGACGGTATCAAAAGCTGCAGTTAAGTCCAATGCTATTGATGCAGTAACTTCTTGATTTTCCATGGCAGCTAGAATGTCATTTACAAGACGAAGTAACGCTGTTTCGCACGAATGATGTTGTCGGTACGCTGATTGGTTCTTTGGAAGGTGATTGTGTTCATTTGCATGTTTGTTAAGGTAGAATAATGCTGCCTTTTCGATTAATTTCGACAGAAATGGTAGGTTGCTCACTGGTCTGTAGTTAGAAAATATAAGTTCGAGTCCAAGTTTTTTCAACAAAAGTCTTACTATTGCCTGTTTCCAATTTGGTGGAAAGACACCTTGTGACAACGAAAGATTCACTAATGTGATTATTTGTACACTGTGTTTGACTTTCAATTTCCTGGTCGCGAAACTGTATGACATAAAAATAAAAAATGTTGATTTCTCTCTTAACATTTTAAAGTTCTTTTCAAAAACCTGAGACAGTGTTGTCACTACCATTTCACGCATGTTGACATTTAAATTGTTTTGTGTTGCTTCATTTTTGTGAAAAATTGCAAATAGAATTTAAGGGATTTTTTTAGGTCTAACTATTTTTCTCTACTGTTCTAACTCTTCTTAACATATGCAAAATAATCATATACTTATATCATTTATTTGTGCAAAGTTTGATGGACGTGCATTGTGCCATTTGAGAGATTTTTATATTTTTCTTTTTTGATTATGACAAAGCAATGGCAAAAGGCGCATTATCTCAATGAGATTTTCATATGCAGACATAAATTGCATTTTTTAAACCGATGCAGCAGTCGACATTGATGTAGATAATCTTTTTTACAAACGCTTTGTACGTGTGCGTTTTATAGAAAACAGAAAGTAAAATATGCATATCAGGAACCTCAACAACCAAAAACAAGTTGCGTCCGACGGGGTAGCGCCTTGGAACGGTAAGTGGCAAAACGATTGCCATAATACAGAACAACCAAAAACAAGTTGCGTCCGACGGGGTAGCGCCTTGGAACGGTAAGTTGCAAAACGATTGCCATAATACAGAACAGAAACCATTTTAGTTGCTTATTTGCCGTGTCGTTATCCTAAACGTTACCATGAGGCTTTATATCCAGGTTATACGGTAGTGATTATAAACGAAAGAAATCGCAGAGCGGCGTGTCATATATTATTATAATCTTGTTTTGTTTTCAGCGGGTGCTGGTCTACTTGGCAAGCGTTTACGCAATTTCAACGTTACCGGGATTAATTCAGAAAGCAACACTGAACTGTTACTTTACACCGACAACTATAATTTCACAGATGAAAATTACAAGGTTATTACAGAAATACCCTTACCTAACCTACCATCTGTAACGGGTATTAGAATCGATATTCCTGACAGAGGTTCGAATGAGGCGACAGTACTTACTTTGTGTGAAGTCGAGGTATTTTCGGGTACGTTAATCTTATAAGTTCTGTATTCAAGTTCCAAAACGGATGTGTAAGAGTTGTGATGTGGCCCCTATTGCAAGTCTCTTCTTGATAGTTGCATTTAAGTTCATTTACAACGTATACCGTCTTTTGTATATAAAACAAATGAAATATGCATATTAGAAATGGCCACATCCAGCATACACAGCCTCCCTACACAGCCAAAAAGTAGAGAGGAAAAGAGAGAATGGTATTACAACAATCAGTTTCAAAATGGACGCCACAAACAAATAACGAAAGTGATAGGCTATTACATATAAATATATTTAAAAAAATGAAAAATGCATATCAGGAATGGCCACATCCAGCATACACAGCCTCCCTACACAGCCAAAAAGTAGAGAGGAAAAGAGAGCATGGTATTACAATAATCAGTTTCAAAATGGACGCCACAAACAAAAAACGAAAGTGAGAACCAGAGGGGTTACCGCCTTGGAACGGTCAGTGGCAAAACAAATTGCCACTGGGTGTTTAAACCAGGTTCTAGGGTGCACAAACCTCACACTTGCCCCAACAGGTTCTCGTATTACAAAACAAGTACAAATTGTATTGGTGAAATAACTCCAACTCACCCATCAGTTCAACAATGTTGCATGCAAAAGCATACAAACATATAAACATAAGAATTTAATAGCATTGCAAAGCCAAAGGGAGGCTACCATGCACTTTGCTCAACGGATACAACGAGCATGTTCATGCAAAATATGTCTTTTAAAAAATGCGTTTTCCTCTTTGCAGAAGTGACGCTATAATAAATACTTATATATTATGCACGGTTTATTATTATAAAACGGCGTTAATGTTTGTTTGCTAAACTGTTTGATGTTTAAGATCGAATGTCATGATGTCCAGTTGTACAACCTTTACGGAACAACCGCTAGAAAGATTTTGGCAAATATTATCGCAAAAATGTAAATTATATATACATTGCATTTATTAAATTAAGGACGAATTAAAGAGCTGAAGTGAGTTGGGTGTGAGAAATCATGAGTTTAGAAAAGTTCATTTGTTTTCTGACTTGTCACTTTATTGCGGCTTCACATATCTTTTATAAAAATGTGAGTGTTTAATGTCACTCGAAAACAAAATAAAAGTGAAATTTGTAATAATTTCTTACCTTGAAAACAGACTATCTTTTGAGTCTAAACATTCTATACTTCCACATTTGTCAATAATTATTGCCATAGAAAGACAGTCCATTATAAGGACAACTAAGCAATAACAAAACTTTACAAAAACAACATCGTAAAGGTGACTACATACTTTGGCATCCATGCTTGTTTACAAGTTTCTCAACAAGGTATGGACCAGGTGAATAATATAGGACATAACTTCCAACGATATTGTCGAATTATCTGCCTTTTGAAATGAAGGTTTAGTTAACCATGATATATGTATTACCAAATGAATTGTATTTTATAATTAGAAGTGTTATTGAAATGTGTAAAAAGAGACAAATAATAACATAATAAGTATAAATAACAAATGAAATAATAAATAAATATATGTAATACGAAAATAAGGATGCACGGATTGTTTTATATGATTTTGCTCCAGGAGCTCTGGATCCAATAAGAACATTGAGAAACCGCCCATTGGCTTTGCAATGCTATTAGCTTCTTGTGTTTTATATGTTTGTGTGCTTTGCATGCAACATTGTTGAGCGGTTGGGTGGGTTGGAGTTATTTCACCAAGACAACTTGTACTTGTTTTGGGATACGAGAACCTGTTGGGACAAGTGTGAGGTTGGTGAACCCTAGAACCTGGTTTAGGCCCTTAGCGACAATTTGTTTTGCCACTGACCGTTCCAATGCGGTATCCCCAAAGGTTCTCTGTTTCGTTAATTGTTTGTGGCGTCCTATTTAAATTGACATACTTTTAACAAACATTCTCTCTCTCTCTCTCTCTCTCTCTCTCTCTCTCTCTCTCTCTCTCTCTCTCTCTCTCTCTCTCCCTCTCTCTCTCTCTCTCTCTCTCACTCTTTCTCTCTTCTTTTTCGCTGCGTGGGTAGGCTGTGTTTTGAGAGTGTGGCGATTCCTGATATGCATAATTATATTACTTTTTTACATATTCATATCCATAGACATAAGTAATTGTCCAGTCGCGGAAAGTGCTGTCTTTTCGTTTTTTAAAAATATCTAACCTTTAAAACAAAAATAGCAGTTATAATACTACTGATACACGTATTATATTTTTGAATACATTATCCAAAAGAATTTTACGAATCGTGAAACATATGAGGAAACGCAGAGAGGAAAAGAGATCAACAGTTATAAAATCATCAATTAAAAAAAACACCACAGTCAATTATCGAAAATGGGAACCCGACTTAATACCGGATAGGAACGGATTGTAACAGTTAGTGGCCAAACAATTTGCCAGTTAAGGTTAAAACAGGTTCTAGGGTGCACCAACCTTACACTTGTCTCAACAGGTTCTCATTTGAACAAACAGGACAAGTTGTCTTGTTGAATTAGCTCAACAAAACAAAACAAAACCTCCCAAACATTAAAAACTAGTAGTATTTGCAAGCACTTGTTTCATCGGTTTTCTGGCAACATTTCGTCTCTATCACGAATTGCGTTTGTTAAGTACGTAAGTAGGCATGGACATCCAAGTTAAAATGAACATATAAAGTCATACCAATGCGACGACAGCGCCTAGCTACCTATGCAAGAGACAGACACATTATATTTTCTTTTTACAGGTCTAGTATGTCCGAACATAACAAAAGATGCTAACACAATAATTTCCTCCACGAATAATACCAAAAATGGCAGTGTTGCATCTTTTAGTTGCGCCCCTGGGTATTATCTTCCACAGAAAAACTATACGTTAGTTTGCGAAACATACCAATGGAGCGGGCTGCCAGTTAATTGTGAGAAAGTGTATTGTCCTTTACCTTTAAATATATCTAATGGCGGATACTCTATAGCAGGCCAGTGTAATTCAAGGCAACAGAATAACAGCCTGCCGTATAACTGTAGCATAAGCCTAAACTGCACCAAAGGTTTTAACCTAACCTACAGAAATGACTGGGTTTGTCTCCAAACAGGAATGTGGAGCGGGAAAGAACCTATCTGTCAAATAGTTATGTGCATTATACCTGACAAACTGCGGAATGGCATCCAACTTCATGCAACGTTTTCTAACGGGTCCGCTATAACTTCAAATTCTATAAGCTACGGAACAGAAATACAACTTTTCTGTGACGTTGGGTTTGAATCAAGCACTGAGATGAAGAGGACATGTCAAGAGGATGGTTCATGGAATGGCACAACACCTGTGTGCAATGTGGTAACATGTGATCATCCAGGGAACAATTCTGTTATCAGTGGTACTTACACAGATGAGGTAGACACGTTTTATTTGACAGGGAAGAAAAACTATTCACAAACGATCAAAGTCATGTGTACTTCTGGTTTTGTGATAACCTCGGGGTCCGAAACAAGAAGATGTGAAGACAATGGGACATGGAGTGGTATTGATCCTGTATGCACCATTGTCGAGTGTTCACCTCTTGAAGAAGTAGAAGGTGTATTTTATGAATATTCATTTAATAATAGAAGCAACATTTATCACCTGAATGCTACAGTGAATATAAGCTGCAATAACGGGATGATACCAGAAGGTTCAAAAGACAGGCGCTGCATAGCAAATGGTACTTGGGATGGAATCCCATCAAACTGCAGTAAGTTGTCGGCGTTTGTTATATTAATGGAACTTTAACTTTAAAAAAATTACTTTACTGATACTTTAATGCTTGTCTTATGCTCTCTATTCACAGATATATTCATCGCTTTTCATGGTAAATTTTGTATACCAATGTGTAACACTTGACTGAGGTCACATTAAGAGAATAAGATGAAGTTTCACAACTTTAAAATCAACTACAATAAAACGTAGTCGTATAAGATATGTGTAATATCTATGTTTGGTAAAGTGTATTCAAAGGTATTCTTTTGATGATTTTGTTATAATACTATGATCCCTATTCTTAATCAACAATAAAATACCTGCAAGTGTTTTGCATGTCATATAGGCATGAAACGTAATCGAATCAATGAAATTATAAAGAAAGGTTAAGCTTACACAACATATCCGTAAAAAGATTGATAAATATGAAAAGAGAACATTGAAAGCCATCGAAGACGACAAATATGAAAATATTGCAGCTCGGTTTGATTGAGCTTGTTCATGGACAGTTATGTACATGCATACTACTGCCTACGCCGGCTAGCCCCGGGTTTACACATATTTACACCAATAAACAGTACATTTTGACCATCCCAAACGATGGTGTGCATATTGCGGTGGACATGAAACGTTCAGCGTAATATTTTTAAATTAATACCATTCCATGTTCAGCGGCGTATGGTCCCAAGATAAAAGAATGGATTTGCCCTAAACGAGGAAAACCATTACAGATTATCAGACCTCATACTGACCTGAAGTTAATTAAAAAAACAAAAAGGCTCGATTAATTACTTTAAGATGTTAGAACAGTTTCAAATTGTACAAGTGAGGCTTCACAAAAAGGAGGAAAATCCTTACACCAGAGACGCCGCTTCTCAACACGTCAACAATAAAAACACTCAAACATTATTTTAGGATAAATTCTTTTAATTGTAGATGCTGCGACTCAGTCTTCAAATCCACGTGCAGCACTGATAGGAGGAGTGACAGGAGCTGTCGTAGTGTTACTGATCGTTACTGTCATTGTTGTTGTTGTTGTTGTTGTTATCATGAGAAGAAGGTAACAGCTATTAACCTTTTTCTTACAAATTGAATAAGCAATAATCGTTAAAGATGAATATTGTAAATGTTCATAAAGAAAGCTTTTATTTTTATTCGTAATGAAGCCAAGTCGATTGCAGAGCCACCTTACTTGAAGATTTGTTAACAAACGAATAATAAATTGTGTAATTGATCACTTTACTTTAAATTGCAGACGTTAACTTTTGGCTATACATGTTTCACGGTGTCAATGGTTTATGCATCATTTTCCGCATATCGCCGATATTTTATCATTGTGGGCTCATCGCCGTAACAATCTTACGCATTTTTGGGGAAAACATGAGGTAAGTTCTGAATAGTGAAAATATTTTTCAATGAAATGTTTCCTCTGTGTGCGCAAAACATTTTGCAACATTTTTTGGCTGTTTTTTACTTGAAACTAATGAAAACACTTTTATACACTTGTCTGATTTATGTTCTCTAGATGCTAATATTTTTTTTTATCTTGTTCAAAGAAAACGTTATCTAAATAAGTACCATAGTTCAAATAATCACAGGAAGCACTGACATGAGTTTATTAGATTAACGTATTTTACAAATAACACTAAATAACGTTGTAAAATCAAGAAAACTTTGACATACGTGGTACCGCAGCATGCAAAAGCATGGCACCGCTTATTTCTGATAAGCTCAAATCTGGACTACAGTCCCTTTATAGCAAATAAAATCTCAATCTAGGGGTCATGAGATCAATTCTTAACTCGTCCTTTGTATTTATTTACTTCCTTAAAAATAAGACTTGTTCCCGTGAGTTGGTGTTTTACGCCTGATATCTAAAAAAACAAGGTATGCTTCTGGAACTGAGACATCTTTCCTATCAAGGACTACTAACTCACACACTTCTGAATGGTAAGCACTGGTGGCGAAGATAAATAAACGCAAATACAGATAATGCAGCATTAGGTAAATCATTGGAAAATGATGGAATTCTGACGAAAATGTATACAATGCCACGATTTTGAGTACGCACCAATGATACAGTACGAAGACTTCGGTCAGTTTTCGTCCTCTTTTGACAAAATAAAACAGAAAATGGTTTGGCGCAATATCGATTGATCCTCACAGCAATATCAAAAAAAAATATTTTGATTGAAAACAGAAAAAAATGACTTAAATGTATTCCAAACGGTCATTTTTCCCACACCGCTCTTACGGTTTTCACTAAAACAAAGAATTCCTACAAGTCCTGGATAAAAACTAGGTAAAAACCTACATGTAACTCCAATGATCATAATATTTCGTAGATATACTTTTCTTCACTTCAAAGGTGGGCTTTTTTGGCGTTTTTCTTTATGGAGTGACTTTTTCTTAGTTTGTTTTGTCTAAAATGATACGGTGAATAGCGGTATGAGGAAAAATGATGCTAGTACCCTTGACACCGTGAGTTTCGTTGTAGAACTCAACAATCTTTTCCGATTTAGGGCGTTATTGTCGAAGAACAGTAAACAAGAAAGCCAGATAACATTTAATGAACTGAGAGGGAAAAAAGGCGATATAATTCTTACCTCGAAAGGTAAAACATAAGTTTAAAGCAAGTCGATACACCATTTACCTTTTTTTTGTTTAATTAATGATAGTTTATTATTTTTGTCCGAAAAATGTAACATTGCAAAGAAAAAATATAGTTTGAATGTTTTCTAAAGGGGTCGCAAACATTGCAAATGGCGAAAACTGGCTAAAATTTCAAAAATGAATTTTGGGGGAAATACTTATTGCTACCTACATTTTAGTAAAGAAATGTATGAAGCTAAGGATGTAGTTCATGTTTGCAAGCTCAATTTAGTCTAATTCATGTTCTAATTACAAAGCACATACTAAAACAAAAGAAAACCCGTTTGCATGAGAACTCGGAAATTCATGGACAATATACCAAAACAACTCACACCTGAAATAAGTATATGCTGGTCTACAATGTTTAGTGCCAAGTCTTCAAAATAATGTTAGGGTTTTCAAGTATACAGTTCTTTACTAAAATCTAGGTGGCAATAAATATTTCCCCCGAAATTCCTTTTTGAAATTTTAGCTAGTTTTCTCCATATGCAATGTTTGCGACCTCTTATTTTGAATGTTAAAAAATCACATGTGCTAATGGAGTTAATTTTACTTTTTTTTACTTCTTCATTTTGCAATGAAGTTTTACCTATTCATTTAACGGTAAAATTAAATGTAATCACACAGTTTGTTTTGTAGCAACAGAAAATCAAGACAAGCGAAGTTCGTCCCAAATAAAATCTGACAACGAGTATTATGCATTCGATGAAGTGGCCAATGACATTCCGAAGACAGCAATACATGTCAAAGATTTGTCTGACCTCATCTTTACCGGAGATAATGCCGCAGACAGATTTCGAAAAGAATTTGATGTAAACTGTGTTGTACAAACTTAGTTTTGTTTATTTCTCTACTGGAATGCAGCCTAGAATCGTAATGATAATGAAAAATAACATGAAATGTTGTTATTCAATTTATAAATAAGGTTTTAGCTAAACATATGTTTTCAGTTTTACTTTGATTTTGTCTGAAATATACTTTATGTTACTCGTATTTTAATCGTTATCATCATTTGAAAAAGTAAATTAATTTAACAGAACTGTTGAAATGTTCTTGTTTCAGAAACTACCAACGGGTATGCAAGAGCAGCATTTGGAAGCATTAAAACCACAGAATAGGGGCAAAAACAGATACAAGGATTTATATGCGTGTATGACTTCACCCATTCTTTCTCGGCGAGTGTTTATGAACACAATAAAAATTTAAATGCATAAAGTTGTATAAGAAAAACATCAATCATGAGATATTGAAAATAAGTTGTTTCCTATAATAGATCTTTGAACTAAACCACGGCAAAGTTTCGGTAACAATTTTTTTCTTTGAATGAGTTGCTATATGTCATACAGCAATCGTCACGCCTATACAACAAGAGTTTTCGGTAATTTGAATAAATAACAGTACATCTAACAAAAATTACATGAAACATTACATTGAAGTACAGAAAAACTTGCAACAAAACAGTTCAAGTGTAAGAGATTGCGAGTTTATTGTAGAATTGCAATCATTACTTTGTATTTCAGATGACAGCACTCGGGTTGTGCTGGACAAGGATTCTGAAACAGAATCAGATTACATCAATGCATGTTATATACACGTAAGACAACAGTTGTTTTAAACTTATAAAAATCGTCTTTAAACTTTTTGAAATGAATTTTTACACCTGTAAGTGAATTAAATTAGTATTTGTTTTTCGTTATTTTATTTATCCTGGATAATACTAATATCATTACATCAAAATATTTTCATCCAAAATTCAGTATCAGTATTTTCTTGGATTGTCATTTATCGATATAACTTTTCATTTCCAGGGATATAATAAAGTTCAGGCATATATTGCATCACAAGGTAGGCAGAAACATTATATTCAGTTTTAATCAACATTTATTTATTTAATATTATTATTCGAACAACAATAAACAAGCACAATTAAAACGTCACATTACAATTAAGAAGTATACATGCATAATTCTTAATTAGTTTTCAGTATCCTTCGGAAAGATCATATGTTATGTTGACAGAATCACTTGTAAAAATCTGAAGTCTGATCACTCATTAAAACATTACCGGATGTTCCTACTCAGACAATGGCTGACACTTAGAAGTCCCCATTTTGTCATTTTGGGGGCATTATATAGCTATCATGGCTCTAGCTAGAGACACTATCATTTGAAATTCACAGTAGCGCTATTTGTGCAGTGTGGCGGCCGTAAAAAGTCTCCCCGTACATTTAGTCAGTACTGTTATCAGTAAAATTAACCCGTTACCGATGTCATGCAGTGATTGTTACGTATATCAGGGCTATCCGATCAACGTTTTTTGGCGTTGTCCCGGTTAGCTCAGTTGGTTACGTCGCAGGAATTGCATGGCTAGGCATTGTCGCCGTGACGGTGCGGGTTCGCTCCCAGCTAGAGACACTATCATTTGAAAGAGTCATGTGTTGTAAATTACATGCTTTTACCTATAAAATAATGGCAAATTTGTGTTTGGATATGCAATTATGTGCAAATCAAAGTTGGTTTTGTAACATGACATAATTATATAAACAATTTTTAAGTTCACATCGAAGTGGACGATGCAACGCTCCACTTTCAACGTGTAAGATCTAAGTTAATTAATAAATGGCCTGTACATGTCTTGCTGAAAACGGACAGTCCAAAAGCATGTTAGTTAACCCTTATAACATGGTTCCGCCTATCATTATATGCACTTTAATTGCAGGGCTAGGCGCTGTCGCCGTGACGGTGCGGGTTTGATCACAGCTAGAGGCACTATCATTTGAAATTCGGTCGTTATAAGTCTCTCCGTACATATAGTTAGTAATGTTATCAGTAAAATAACCCGTTAGCGATGTCATGCAGTGATCGTTACGTATATCAGGGCTATCCGATCAACCTTTTTGTGGGTTGTCCCGGTTAGCTCAAGTGGTTGCGTCGCGGGAATTGCGGAGCTAGGCGCTGTCGCCGTGACGGTGCGGGTTCTCTCCCTAGCTGGGAGGCACTATCATGAAGCTTACTATAGTTTATTTATTTACTATTTATCTACCGTATACGTGAAAGGAACTTAGTCAAACTTAACACGGAAACATTATTCAAATAACTAAGTGTATTGAGGTCGTTGCTGGAACATGTAGATAGTACTATAATGCAATTCCATTACTTTCTTATAAATAGGCTCAATAAAACCGAGCCTGCATTTTTTTATAATTTGCTATGTTAGGTAATTTTCAATGTTCCAGTGTCATCGACTGTATTTAAATGACAGGAAGCTTTCCAAATGTGTTTTAAATAGATTTTATTTTCTATATTAAAGAAACGTGTAAATGGGGATCACTTTTATAACTTTTTGGAAAATAACTGTGTGGGGGAAGTTTAGCATGTTTAATATTAGGTTGATTCATTTGATGTAACTTCATTGTATTGTTTTTTATCGACAGGGCCGACGAAAGAAATACTAGTAGACTTTTGGAGAATGGTCTGGCAAACCAAATGCAGTAAAATTGTCATGCTTACAAATCTCGTGGAATTAGGCAAGGTAATTTTCAAATATTTTTTTTAATTTCAGTTATTTATTTATTTAGATGAACGGTTTTAGATTTCGTGAGCATGAGCATAGTTTTTAATCCAATGTTTGAATTTAAATTTATAAAACTGCTAACGGGACTTATATAAGAATAATATGTAATCGTCACAACAAAAATCTAAACTTTTAAATACAATTGTCTAAATTTCCAAATGAAACAGAAATGGTTTAAAATTCGTTCTATTGTGTTATTCTGCAAAGTTTAGTTGCACAGTTTTCAAATTGTTTTGGGTTTTACGTTTTCTGATAAATATGGCTGTGATACTATATAGAACAGTTTCATATGCTTATTAAAATTATTGTAAATGTTAAAATGACTATCATATGATGACTTACTGGTTTTTTTTCGGTTATTTTTATTTTTTATTAAAGAATTCATCTTAACATAACCAGCGCAAACTTTCAAAGTCGACACCAGACATTGTTCTCTAATCTTTATACATGTTATTGAATTAAAAGCCAAAGTGTGAGCAGTACTGGCCCGATGAAGACAGTATACAGTATGGAGAAGTGTTAGTCACTATAAAAGACGTGGATATATTTTCTGACTTTATCATCAGAAAATTTGAAATGAAGAAGGTAGATTTTTCAGCAATCATTGCAATTATATTTTTCAACGTTTTCTTTAATAATATTTACTTAAAAAAAACTTTAAGCTAGCTAGAAATTTTCCTGTCGGTCAAATAATATCACCTTAAATAACAGTCGGAACTGCAGTCGTTAAATATTTAAGCTGACATTCGAACCATTATCCTGAATTATCTCTTAAATATATCTTTAATGAGAATATGAAACATTGATAAATAGAATTTTATGACTTAAAAGAAATCTTATTATTGTTATATTTAATGGAGAAAAAAAATCAAAATTCAAGTTGGTTGCTAACAAGTTATGATTATGATTTAATAAATAAGAAGCATTATTATTAGACGTAAAACGACCGGTGTGACCCGCGATTATATAATCTAATCATGCTATCACTTCTGCTAGAAGTTGCTTTAATATCATGTATTCAAACCCAGAAGAAGTTAAGTTTTTCGTATGCATTTTAAACTTTTATTATCAATACCTGTATTATTTCACGTGTACGTTTATAATATCAGTGTGCATGTAAGTTTCCTCTTTTAAAACAATTAACCCGTTTATTTAAAGATTGTCTCAATCGTTTCTTACAATAAGATAGATATAATGAAAGCTAGGCGACTAAATTTAAGTATTTCTTCAATTAAAGTTTCAGTAACGTCTCATTAATATATAACTAGGGAAACCTAAAAGAAAAGGAAGTTACCCAATTCCATTACACCGCCTGGCCAGATAAAGGTGTTCCAAAGTATGCATCCTCACTCGTTCTGTTTCGAAACAAGGTCAAATTTGCACAAATCAATAATGAAGGACCATGGGTAGTGCATTGTAGGTAAGTAAATGCCTCCATGAAAAACTGTCGGAACCTGAACTCTCCATCATTCAATTCGTATAACCTGTCTCGTTTTTGTTGTAAATTCATACTCATCCTGAATATTTTTACAATAATGTTTCAATGAGACTGAGAAAATGGTCAAAAGAAGCCGGGGCTGATACATGTAACACGCTATTGCTACAATTTTAAACAAGTGACATCGACGGGTCCCTTCATAAAAATTGCCGTCATTCGCTCGCTCTGACGTTTTTCCAGCAGCCAGTTATAAAAGGCGATTTATTAAAAATCCTTCATAAAAATTTTAACACAAATGATAAAATTTAAGAACTGAAACAAAAAGTCTCAGTTTTTTATTTTGGAGAGTTCTACAGATTAAATAACTTAAACATATTTAGCAATGAACTTAACAAAATATTGTATCAATGCTGAAACAGTTTGAGGTTTGTTTTATTGTAAAGATATGGCTGTTTCACTACATAATGATACTTTTCATCAACAGTTGATACATTACCTCTTTGGTTGCACGACGGTGGCAGGGTTTTAAGGGTTTATGAAGGTTTATGGGGAGTCGGTGGGTGGGTTGGAGTTATTTCACTTAGACAACTTGTACTTGGTTTGTGAAACGAGAACCTGTTGGGGCAAGTATGAGGGTCGGTGCACCCTAGAACCTGGTTTTAACCCCCAGTGGCAATTTGTTTCGTAACTGACCGTTCCAAGGCGGTAATTCTTCGGGTTCTCATTTTTGTTAATTGTTTGTGGCGTCCTATTTGAATTGACATATTTATAACAAATAGTCTCTCTCTCTCTCTCTCTCTCTCTCCACATCTTCTTTTCCGCTGCGTGGGGAGGCTTTGTTTTGTGAGTGTGGCGATTCCTGATATGCATATATTACTTTTTTACATTTAAGTGCTGGTGTAGGACGAACGGGCACGTTTATTGCACTAGATTATCTTACCGAGGAAGCTAAGGTAACGGGATATGTAGATGTCTACAGCTGTGTGGAATCTCTGAGGCGGCAGAGGGTGAATCTCGTGCAAATGTTGGTACGGATTTACATATTTACAGAATATATTTTAAGAATAAATATTCGATTAGAAATTATTACTCGCTCAGATTTTAATTATGACATTAAGCCTTACATTTGCTTGTAAGTTATGCGTAATTACTTATGAACGTTAACGTCTGTAAAAACTGAAAGTGATATCAATATTTATTGAAATAATAAAAAAGTTCAAGACTATCATTCATTCTGTTGTAAAGTTTAAGAAATTCTACAATTAATATTTTCTCACATAGCAAATGATGCATGTACATGCAAGAAGAGATCACATAGCAAAAGATGCATGTACATGCAAGCAGAGAGAGGACATAAAATTTAAATACAATATCAACTATAAGCTTGTTTCAAATCAGAGTTCTATGTTGTTTTCCTTTAGGAGCAATATACATTTCTTTATCATGCTTTGCTGGAGACATTGATGTTATCATCGTCAGCCCTATCATCATCAAAGTTCCAAGCAGCTTACCAGAACCTTCTTGAGATAGACACACAAACTAGGACAAGGAAGATTGATCAAGAATTTGAGGTTTGTGTCAAATAGCTACTTGTCGTCATTTTATAACTATAAAATGATTTGTACTGAAAATTGTTAAGCTAAGACTAGTCTGCTAAATTTATATTTTTTTCTAAAAGCACGAATAATTAAGTAGTTTTGCAAGATAAATATTTCTTTATATGTTATTTCGTTTGAATTTGAATATATGGTGTTATCGTCACAATATTGTTACAATATTTGAAGTCGTGTCATGGGGGCCAGTATATGCGGGTAGCACTACACTCAAATTCTGATTCACCTTCGGAAAACATACATTTTTATTAATTTCGTGCCGTCAAAGACAGTACAGTCCTATCAAATGCATAGAATAATTTATTCCAATCCTGATAATGAATCAATATTCAAGACGCTGTTATCAAAAGAATATGCTTTGTGTCAATATGATCAAATATTTCATCTTTAAACTTGTCCAGGGGTGTCATTCATCTCGGTCAGGAAAAAAACTGGTGTACATGTGTAGCGTTTTCGTTCAATTAAAAATAAATATTAAAATTTAAACCATTAAACGCATTGCGTACAAATCTTACTCTGAACATAAATACACTTGTCATTTAGATGTTGAAAAAACTGTCTCCGGTCATAGCAGAGAACCAGTATCATTCTGCAAAAGATGTCAGGAATCGACATAAAAACAGATATTCCAATATTTTACCAGGTATATATATTAAGCGTAAACTCAGTTGGGGCAAGTGTGAGGTTGGTGCACCCTAGAACCTGGTTTAAACCCCCAGTGGCAATTTGTTTTGCCACTGACCGTTCCAAGGCGGTAACCCCTCCGGTTCTCACTTCCGTTATTTGTTTGTGGCGTCCAGTTTGAAACTGATTTTTATAATACCATGCTCTCTTTTCCTCTCTACTTTTTGGCTGTGTGGGGAGGCTGTGTATGCTGGATGTGGCCATTCCTGATATGCATATTTCATTTTTTTATTAAGGAATCACCGATATACCTTATGAACATCGCGTTTAGAATTAATTTAAACCATATTATGTAAAAAATATATATCTGTTTTAAGATAATAATTTGTCTGTTTATTTTACAATAATTTTAAGAATAAATTGTGTACATACGGTAATGGGTGTTATTTGATAATTTGTGCAGAATCAAACCGTTTTATGGCATTTTATATGTGAATGTATTTAATGTGTTACGATTTGGATTTGGTTTTATTCACTTTAAAATCTTTCTAATTATTTGAATGATCATAATTGGCAATATATAAAAAAAGTAGATTTGTGTGCTGCACAAGCCACTAATTATGAGTATAATATTAATTAGCTACCTTTAATAGAATTATTATTATAGAAGAAATCAGAAGGGAATAAATTGCACGATTTGATAGATGTGATTTATTGAATTCCAGTTGATAAATATATGCCAAGATTTACATCTGGACAGTCAGAAGAGGATAACTATGTGAATGCGGTTTTTCTTCCGGTAAAATTTTTATTTGTCTATGTTTGTGTTATCGCAGCTGGCAATGTTTGTATTTTGAATCCTATTTGAATTGTTTACAACTTGTAAAGCGTGTATGAATCGATATTGTTCTTGCCGACCAGAAGCACAAATATATTACCAACACATAGTTCCATAAAGGCTTAACTTTATTAATTTTCATTTGTTATTTGAAGAGTTACAAAGAGAAGACGGCTTTCATCATCATACAGACACCTTTGGAGGCCACCAGATCAGATTTCTGGAGACTGGTGTGGGAGCATAATATACACACAATAGTCATGATGAATAACGTTAGTGAAATGCAGGTTGGATTAGTTTTATGAAGTTATTTTCAACACTACTCAAATTCGATAATAGTAAACTGAAACATATTTTCTTAAGGTATCGTATGAAAGATCTACTGTTTCGTTGATCTGAAATCTATCAAACTCGTATTAGTTTACTTAAAAGTCCAACAACAAGAAAACCACTGGCATCTTATCAAAATATTTGTCTTCCTGTTTGACAAAGTCCTGTGTTAATTAGAGTCAGATAACCTATGCTCGGCCAGTTTCATAACATTATCTCTACAAATATTTGATTTATCGACTGTCCTTAAATGTTCGATGTTGTTATGTAATCAGCATGTGTTTACAAAATTAGGTCATACATGCAAGCGCCTGGACGATTGCCGTTAGTGGATAAAATTGGTGCGGTTTATAACAGGCTCAACCCTATTAGATTTCAGAAGATTTGGTCCAATGCTCGGCCAGGTGGTTTAACTGCCGATTTATGATTTTTTTTTTTATTTAAGGTTATAAAACATTAGAATAATACTTGAATATCTTAAATAATGGAAATATTCCAGTACTTACAACTACTAAGTGTTTATTTTGTTCGTTATATTTGTATATACCTGTCTTGATGCAGCTGTTTTCTCATTTCAGCACTGCAGAAAGAATGATTATAAAGAATGAGTACCATTGTCAAAATAACAATAGACACAAGTTTACTTTTGTATTTTATGAAAAAAAGAGATGATTCAGGAAAGCTGTCATAACAATTGTATCCTAGGACTGTATTGGTGCGGTTCCAGGAGTTTGACTCTAGCGTAGGGGTGTTAGTTAAGGCGATATTTAAGAAAAAACTGTCTTATTCTTTCATGATTTTTAAAAGGAATATTAAAGATAACACATTTCCACAACGATACACACCAGGTTAAATTTAAATAGTGTATTTATTTTAAAGAAATAGCTTTTGGTTTAAAGATAAAAACATACCCGCATCTGTCATTTATGACAGCTATCGTCTGCTGTCGGCTTTCAAGCGCTTTGATGATACTGATCATGTTTTTTCCCACAATGCATTGTTGGGTTAAATAAAAAAACAAACAATTTTCTTTAGATTTCAAACTTTTATTCAAGATACAACAGATGTAAACAAAAGTGGCCGAGCATTGGACTGGCCGAGCATAGGTAACTTGACTCTACAGTATGTTATGCATGGTTGCTGTTATAAACATTATTTACGATGTTTATACAATTTGTAAACATGTGCTGAAATGACTTGCATTTAAAACTTTGTTCTCTATAGGAGGGCGAAATATACTGGCCCGTTGGAAAAGACACAATTCAGTTTGATAATGTCAGTGTGTCTTCAGACTCCAAGATGTCGGTGGATCAGCACATTGTAATGACATTGACTGCCAGCGTTTTCGCTCAGGTGAGTTGTTACGGATAATTAAAGTTAACATATCAACGAAATGTCAAAACAGTTTTAACATTACATGTAATGTTTATGTCTTGTTTCCATGTAAGTTCACACACATAGTGTCAAAAGGAAAAAAATATAGTCAAACAAATAGGTTAAAAATGTTCTATCTTGGATCAGCTAAAACAAAACGATACAGTCTTTCGTTAGGGTGTTGGACTAAGAAAACTGATTTACGTATAAAATATGTATATATAGTAAAGAAGTGCCAGGAAATCACATTAGAGTTCCTCCTATTTAATTAAAGATTTGGAGAGACGTCATTTTATATCATGCTCTCTCTTCCTCCCTTCTTTACTGTGTGGGGAGGCTGTGTCTTCTGAATGTGGCAATGCCTGTTATGCGTATTTTACTTTTTTATTGGAGATAACTGTTACTAATGAGAGAAGTTTAATTTACAGTCGCGAAAAATAAAGTTAATACAGTGCGGTGGATGGAGTTCTGGATCGAGTCTTCCTGAGTCACCCAAAGGTGTTTTATCTCTGCTCGAGTTGGTTCAGTCCTGGCAACAAAGGACCGGAAACCAGAAGATTCTTGTTCATTGCATGTAAGATTTCTTTATTTCAAATTTAGACTGAACATTTTAATAGACGAATGGGGAACTTTGAGAGCCACCTAACACGACATATAAAAATATATGTTAGACTCTGATTTGATTGAGACTGTTCATGCGAATGAATGGAAATGCATGTAACTATTTACGCCACCTTGTCATGGGCTGAGCGCAATTCAATATTTACAAAACAGGCAAAACACAACAAGTAAGTTATCAGTGGACCACATGATAAACTTATAAAAAACACTTAAATTTGTGTGTTTACCCGTGCCATCCAATGTGTATTGCGATGAAATGCTAGAGAATCATCTGATTCACGAAGACAGCAAACCATATTTAACCATGTTTGAGAACGGAGAAAACATAATGATAATAAAGATCCAATATCAAGCAATTTATCCCAACCATAATCTAATTTTGCTTATCTGTAGTTTTGCGATTTAAATATTGTCAATAATTTACCTCTTTTAGGAACGGTGCTGAGAAAAGTGGTCTGTTTTGCGTTGTATCTGCGGTGATAGATCGTATGAAGATAGAACAAGATGTCGCCATATCACACACCATTGAGGAAATGAGAAATGCCAGGGAACAGATTATTCCTAGCGTGGTATATAAATATGTATAATAAGATTGAAAGTTTTCTTCAATAAACTAGTTGAAGATATTACACAAGCTGACATGCAAGCAGCTCATTAAAGTTTGATTGATTTTAGTCCACCTGCGCCTGGTTTAAACCACCTCAAAATATATTTGCCACTGACCATTCCAATGTTGTTCCTCCATAGTTTGTCTCATTCTTTGATTGTCTTATTTTTTGTTAAAATGTTTTTGATCTTATTATTATATTATTACCGCTTGTATTTATTAACGTACGCACTTATTTTATTTCTGCTAATTGTCGTTAAGATGAAAACAGTGAAATATGCGCAAAGGATAAGTTTTATAAGACTGGTGGTTTTCTTTCTTCATATGACTTTTTCTATATAACATTTAAAAGTTATTGTGTCAAATAGTCAGTGTACTTGTTTTAACTTTGCCTAAATGTAAATAATCGTATAAAATTATCGTAAAAGCAAAATTAATTTGATGTTGTTGTTTTGTTGTGTTTTTTTTTGCCAATTTCAGACACAGTATCAGTTTTGTCACGAGGCAGTCCTTGCATATATACAGATGAACGATACATATTCAAACTTTACCATATGACTTTAACACTGCATAGACGCAAGATCCAGTGTTTAAGAAACTGCTCTCTTGGTGTTTGACTAAACGAAGACACTTAACGCATATTTCAATTTATATTAATTATATTCAGTGTTATATAAAACAAATTCTACTTTAAGTGACGTTTTTCACATTTAAGCTCTACTAGGGAGCTCTCTTACTCACCGTCATTATCTACATCATTTCCAGTACGACTCGTTACTTCTCTATAATTATTTTTTTTAGCAGTGACCATTCACTAATATTTATTATTTAGGGTTTTTATGCAATTGTCCAATAAACTTGAAAATTCGTGATATGAGGGTCATCCGTTAAGTGTATAGACTCTTCTAATTTTCACCAAATAGGTCTAGAAAAATAGGGAAAAATAACAGTGACATAATCAGCAATATATTTACAATTAACAATCAAAAGCGTTTTACAAAATACTTACAGATAACAATTTTATGATACATCTATCAACACATACAAATAGCATACGGAGCACTTCGCGTCATTTCAAGCAACGTCAACGACGTTAACACATCTAGACGTCACAGCTTTTCAAAATACTCCCCATTACACTGCACACATCGGCGATGGCGGCTGACCCAGGATGAATAAATATCCTTGTACCAACTCTCATCACACCTTTTTACAAAAGATCTTACGGCAAGCTGAATTTCATTCACGTCGGTGTATCGCTGTTCACGTAGCTCGCTCTTTAACTTGGGAAAGACGGCAAAGTCCATTGGGGCTAAGTCGGGGCTATAGGGACTGTGTGAGAGGCGTTCAAGACCAACGAAATCTATGGTCATCATTGTCTCGTGCGCGCGATGGGCCGGTGCGTTGTCCTGGTGAAGGATCATATCCTCAATCTCCTTTCCGGGTCTCTTCTTACGGAGCGCATGGACCAAGTCGCGGCGGATGACCTGAAGAGAAATTTCAAGTATCCGGTTACGAATAATTTTTTAATTTTCAGTTTATTTTTTTTTTATTTATTTTAAACATGTTTATGATTAACACAATTAAAACAATGTGTAATAAGAAATGATCAACCTTTTGATAGTAAGATGCGTTGACCGTAACTCCATGAGGGACAGCGTGGGACAGTAGCATGCCTCTTTGATCCATAAAGAATATAAACATGGTCTTCTGTGCAGACTTGCTGACACGTGCTTTCTTAGGCGGTGGTGATGAAGGTGTTTTCCATACCATGGACCCTTGTTTGGTCTCGGGATCGAAATTGTGGATCCATGTTTCGTCGCATGTAATTATTCTCCCAAGAAATGCATCGCCTTCCGTTTCCCAACGTTGGAGGAATTCTTGTGACGTTTCCACGCGCTTCAAACGTTCTTCATCATTAAGAAGTCGAGGAACCCATCTTGCCGAAACTTTACGCATGTTTAGGTTTTCTGTCAGTATTTTGTGCTTGGTTGTTTTTCCTATCCCAGCTTCCTCTGCTATTTCAACAACAGTTTTTCTTCTGTCTTCATTGACGATTTCCCGAACTTTTTCAATCGTTCCGTTTTCTGTAGACGGTCTTCCTGGGCGTGAAATATCTTCCACATATTCTCTCCCATCTGAGAAAAGTTTATGCCATTTAAACACTAAGCTTCTGCATACGTTTGACGAACTTTCTGCCTTAGAAATAAAATCATACGTCTGTGTAGGTGTAAAACACGCCTTTACGCAGTACTTGATTGCAGATCGCTGCTCCATACGAATTGACGTCGTCATTTTTTTAAAGAAACGTGTTTACGACCACACTGCAAGTTTGTTTAACAACTTTGTTTCTGATCAAACAATGACGTCAAAATTTTGCGGGTAAACTCATGCGACGTCATTTTTACGTTCTTAAAAATAATGGTAAATTCTGATGTCTTATTACTGAATTACAAGCGTTTATTTCCGATCTTTTAAACAAAATTTTCGTTGATTTTTAAAGTGCTCCGTACAACAGTATTCGGGTTGCCTTGGAGATTGCTATTTTAGAACGTGTTAAGATAAACTTGTTTACTATGCATTATTAAATAAGACATACATTATAATATATGTGTGTGAAGTTCTAGATTCCATATCGAATTATAACCTACAATTATAAACCAGTCTATGTATTTTACGGATGACCCGTAATTTGGACTAGTTTTAACCATCTTAATTAACATTATGACCTACAAGACTAATAATTTAACAAAAGTTATTTTTTCTATGCTCCCTTTTCACATAGTTTTATGTAAGGTTTTCATGCAATTGGTAAATTCATTTTAAACTACTTACATATCAACTTCAAACTTTATTACATTTTCAACATCATAATCGAAATATTTTTATCAAGACATATCACTCTTCTACAAATATGTTTTCAAGGAATGTCCACTTTTCACGTTTGTTTGAAAGCTTTTAACATTACGTAAGTATTTGATGTCCAACTCAAAACAATGAACCCCCATCATTGGCTATAAGACACATTTCTCGTATTCTATTTGAATATTTTCACAGTTATACCCATGTTTATTTTGAAAACTAAATAAGCATTTGGCCTTTATCTTTTAATCTTACTTTAAAGATAAATGTGGAACTGATCTCCATCATCATGAGCTGCTTTATTTACAACAAATCCCTTCCCTCGATCAAATGTATTTTTACAGTTATGCTTTTACTCATTATTTTACTCATTATTTTTGTTAAGTTTTGTGCAAACAGCCGTTATCCTAAATGTTACTTATATGATTGAAATAAATGTCACCTAATATAATCTGCTTTATTTTTATGTAGAGCCTTTACTTCCAAATGTTAAGCAGCTATGCCCCTTTTTGAATTAAGATTTTACTTGAACGTTTCTATGCAGTTGGCTTATATCTTTAAGAGGTCGCAAACATTGCAAATGGCGAAGACAGGCTAAAATTTCAAAAATGAATTTTGGGGGAAATACTTATTGCCACCTATATTTTAGTAAAGACATGTATTTAGCTATGGATGTTGTAAATGTTTGCAAGCTCAATTTAGTCTAATTTATTATCTAATTACCAAGCACATACTAAAAAAAAGAAAAACCGTTTGCATGAGAACTCTGAAATTCATGAACAATATACCAAAGCAACTCATACCTGAAATAAGTATATGCTGGTCTACAATGTTTAGTGCCAATTCGTCAAAATAATGTTAGGGGTTTCAAGAAATTCAAGGAAATCTTACTTCCTGGTTCAAAGTTAAAGTGAAAGTAGGAAGTAAGTTTTCCTTCAATTTCTTGAAACCCCTAACATTATTTTGACGAATCGGCACTTAACATTTTAGACCAGCATATACTTATTTCAGGTATGAGTTGTTTTGGTATATTGTTCATGAATTTCAGAGTTCTCGTGCAAATGGTTTTTCTTTTGTTTAGTATGTGCTGGGTAATTAGAACATGAATTAGACTAAACTGAGCTTGCAAACATTTACTACATCCATAGCTAAATCCATTTATTTACTAAAATCTAGTTGACAATAAGTATTTCCCCCAAAATTCATTTTTTGAAATTTTAGGCTGTCTTTGCCATTTGCAATGTTTGCAATACCTTAACATAACTGAAGTGATAAAACTTCAAGTAAATGTCTTATTTGATGACATTCTTCGTTTTCAACAAATTTCATAAATCTTCCAAAACATGTTTTGGTAATTCAACGTTTTCACACAAATTTTATGGAAATAAAGGGAATGTATAAAAATAAATGATTGCAAAGAATTACCTACTTCTCCAAACAAATGAAAGACATTTGAAAAAAGGACTAAAATATGTCATCTACTCCTATATCAATACTTGCAGAAATCAATGCTTATAATAGCAACCGTTTTGAAAAGTGACCATTGAAAAGTGAAATAATTCTTGTGCATAATTTTAATAACTAAATTTTTAAAAAAATCAACAATAATGTTAATTTAAATATAATATTATATAGCTTTTTCGTGGTACATGAGATTCATTAATTGATGTTTGGTAATCGTTCTTAATTTATCTTCAAGTGAAACTGCGGGGACATTGCTGCGAATGGTTTCTTTTCTCATTTTGCGCTATTTATACTAAAATTAGACCACCGTAGTTCCGGGGATCGGTAAATGTCCGCACAATATTTTCGAGACCCCACAATGTGGTTTAAAAACCGTGCAAAAGTCCCCGTAGATACGGTAGGACCAGACCTCTCTCTCTCTCTCTCTCTCTCTCTCTCTCTCTCTCTCTCTCTCTCTCTATCTATCTCTCTCTCTCTCTCTCTTCTTTTTCGCTGCGTGGAGAGGCTGTGTTTTGTGAGTGTGGCGATTCCTGATATATATTAATTTTATATATGACTAGTTCTAGCTACTAAGCCATATCACAATCCTAAACACACTTTAATTGCCTTGGTAAAATTATAGATGAAAAGGTAACTTTGCAAGTCACCGAACACGACAAAAAATATGAAAATTTCCATGTTCGGTTTGATTGAACCTGTTCAATGGAAAAGCATATTACTTCCCACGCCGTCTAGCCCCGGATTGAGCGCAACTCCATATTAAACCAATTAACAGTAACAATTTTGATGTATCTCAAACAATGGTATCCATAAGCCGCTGAACATGGAATGGTATTTATCTGATACCGAAGTGAAGGTTCCATGCATATCAGTGAACTTATCGGACTACTGAAGCACAGTACACAAATTCCGAAAGCTCACTTAAGAAGTGTCTAAGATTATCATATATTTGGCAGTGGGAGATTTTCGACTATCCTAGAAACAAAACAACGAGAAATTAATCCATATGACCCACAAATCAGAACCAGGTATTGATACCTACAGACACGCCAGAATTTTTCAAGTTCAGCAAAATCATTGCAAGACCAGAGCACATGGGTATAAATCAGCAAGACAAAGGTGACAGGGAAAAAAGAAACTGATCAAATTTGAACGTCTTTTACCAAATTTCGACATAAACCTTCATAAACTTTAAACTCTGGCCACTGTCGTGGAACAAAGGGGTAAGCAAAATGATCAACTGTAGATGGGTTAATCACCCGACATGCAGAGCACTGTAGAATATCATGTTCCAGTGGCAATTTGATTTGCCACTGGCCGTTCCAAGGCGGTAACCCCTCGGGTTCTCATTTTTGTTAATTGTTAGTGGTGTCTTTTTTGAAACTGATCATTTTATTAACCATGCTCTCTCCCCCTCTCTTCTTCTTGACTGTGTGGAGAGGCTGTTTTTTCTGAATGTGGCGATTCCTGATATGCATATTTCACCTTTTTTGAAACTGATCATTTTATTCACCATGTTCTCTCCCTCTCTTCTTCTTGATTGTGTGGGGAGGCTGTTTTTTTCTGAATGTGGCGATTCCCTGATATGCATATTTCACATTTTTCTTTTTAATTTTACAGATTGTTTTTACGAATACCGTGGAGAAATTAATTTTGACTTTTATTTTCTTAGGTTTATAAATTAATAAATAAAATCTCAACTATTCCATAAAAACTGGTTGTCAAAGATAATGAGAGAACATAAAAACGAAATGGCAAATTGAAACAACATGTATAATATACCATGATTTTTGCGAAAACTGATATCGCAGAGGTGATACACGACACCGACGTCCATCTTTCTACAGTGGTAATTTTACTGTCGTCGGTAAGGCCAACATTTTTTTATTTTTTGTTTTACGGGAGCGCAGACCCTAATTTCTGGTGAAATGAAATAAAAATAAAAGAAGGAAAATTTTCTTTTATTTTTCTTCGCTCCGCCGACTTGATGAATTCCCATCCTGGCAAAATAAAAATTTTCCGCAATCTGTTAGAAACAATTTTCGACTGGTTTTCGATATTTTCCGGTATATCTTTCAAACAGTAATGTAAAACAAGTAGCAGTCAACAGCCGGCGAATCTGATTGGATTAATCACCTTTCACGACGTGACGTCAAGGCTCTCGGACATGGAGCTAATAAACCCAAAATTGTCCGATAAAAACGATGTTTTTTCCATTTATATTGGAAATATGTTCAAAGGTTAATGCCGATTTAAGAAAGGGGTAAAATGTTAACCGATTGAGCAATGTTCTTTTCGTCTTTGCACTGGATTATCTGTCTGGAATTTGCATAACGCGATGGATCAAAACGCGTACTCATTATTGTTCGTACCAAATGAGAACTCGACAAGCTGAATTAATTTACACTCGAAGTGTGTTTTGCTGTGATTTATTCACAATACTATGTGAATTAATCACAAATCATCATTAATAACGACATCGAAATTATAAGGTAAGATTGATTTTTTATCCAAAATAGTTGCATTGATTCCGTAGTGTCGGGATTCCAGGCCATCGCACTTGACGACGATATTTTTACACGGTCAATAGAAAAATGTAGTTTTTTATCAGTTAGTAGAAATTGACAGCTGTCTGTTGTTTATTGTTAATTTACATGCTTTTCTTTAAAATATTGTCTTTAAACTGGCGACCAAGACCAACATTGCACAAATGTGTCATTCTATATCGTCCAACAATTTGGGTAAAAATTACTTAAAATGAACAATTACATTGGTATAAAAATACAATACAAATCTGATACAACAAAAAGCATCAACCTTTTTATTTATCATTGTTGGAAAATCAACAAAATTTAATATCAAAATATTATAAAATTATCATTCTACCACTTTTCTCGAATATTTTTCATTAGTTTGATAAAAAAGGAGTTGATCCACTTTAAACATTTATGTCGAAGATATTTTTGCCAAAATGGAATCTGTCACCTGGTCAAATCTAACAAAGAGCTTAATGAACACTATAAGCAATCTATTTGAACAACTATCATAATTTATCAAAAAAATGCCATGAACATTTGAATATAGGCCCAGTGATATCAGACACTAGGTCACCTGGGGTAATCTTGAATAAACTTGTGAAGATTTAAGAGATCACTTATAACATTATACTTCTGAGAAAACTGTCGTAATGTTTGTCTAGAAAATCTTTCATCTAGGTCATGCTGAGCCAAATCTAGATCTAAAAAACTTGGTTAAGTCAAAAATCGCCCAAGATAAAAATCAAAGTACTGAAAGTACAAGAAACCAGCAAAGCGATTTTGCTTCTTGAGAATAACCAGTACCATGATTCTCATACATGTATCCATTTACAAAAAAGCAAAAGAGCTTGGTTCACTCGCAAAGACCTTCATCTTGTCTATATGATAGTGGAAATAAGGGTTTCCATGTATTATCTGGATGAAGGCTTCTGTTAACCCTTTACTCCATAGATATACCTAAATGGCTTGGGCAAACAGTTTGTATCAATATTAGCGGGCACATTTTTGCGATCTGATTTGGATTTAAAATGTTCGCTTTTAGAATCATTAATTTTTTATCTGACCAGTAATCACAAATTTTAGATCCAGATCAGATGGCACTACTGTGCCAGCTGACTGGGACCTGAACTGGTCACCTATGTGATGAAATGCGTATATATTGAGTAAAGGGTTTTAAGCAAGAAATTATAATAGTGAAATCTGTTTACTGACATCCCAAAGACAGAAAGAACACGAAAAAATGATATAAAAAGTGAGACCCGATCGATGGGAATTATTATGCATTTTTTTAAAATAAGAAGTATATAATTGTTCCCTTCATTGTGAATAACATGTAAAGGAAATCATAGAATTGAGAATCCTACATATTAAGATAAAACAACCGAGAGTCATAACATTGCCGAAAGCACTGGAATTTAATGCTAGATTACACACATGTAAAATTTAAGACAATTTCAGAGGAAAATGAATTACTATAGCTTATACCATAAATTTCCATTAAGTTATATATAATAGCGGGTTCGATGGATTTTTATGTAGCATATTATTAGAAAAAATGCCAGATTTAAGACATTCGTAAACATATTATTGAGTTTTGGTTGTTAAAGAGCTGGGACAAATGTCCATTAGCTTACAATCCGTTCATATAACATCAGTTTCAGCAGACAGATGTGTCGTTTTTAATTTTAGGCTTCATCATAAGAAAATGCACGTACAAATTGTCTCCGTGAAATTTCGTAAAATAACTCTAGCCCATCCATTTACTCCACGATGCTACATGCAAAAGCACACGAACATAAAACGTAAGGAGCTAAAAGCATTATAAAGTATATTGGCGGGTTCCGAATGACGTTACAGAGATCAGAGTTACTGAAGTCCAATCAGCTAGAACAGGATGACAGGAATAAAACAATAAGATCGAGCTTGAATGTTCTTTTTACAAGATTTTCTCATAAACCTCCATAAATTCTTAAACCCTGCCACCTTCGTGTAACCAAAGAGTTAAGCTTTCATATTGCGCTCATCCTCAGACTTTTATGTTAAGGTAAGACCTGTGTAATAGGCACTATTAAGAATCCAACATCTGATTATATTTTCATCAACTGCTTCATACCACTGACTTGTATGCAAAATTTTAATGATTTTCACCGTGTAGTTTTTGAGATTTTTAGCTTTTTTTATTTAAAAAAGTGAGAAAAAACGTGAAAGTATCCAATTTCTTTAATCGGTGACAAAATTTTTTGTTATTGATAAATTCAACCCTAATTTTTTTACAGTTTATCCAAAATATGTTATATTTTACTTAACCAATTTAAGATATAATATATAAATACAGAATTTGTCTTAAAATGACATTTTTTGACCAAATAAATTTAAAAAATGCATTTTTTATATTACACGAGACTAAATTAATGAAAATTGTGCAAAATCCTGATTGGTGCAATATATCAAACTTTACCATTTTTAAACTATATACCTTAAACAACATTTAAACAAAATTTCAGAGAGTTTACCGTCCAGTTTTAGAAATTTTCAAATTGATGACTTGAATAAACACTATTCTGATAGCGAAAACCCCTTTAATCTTGGTTATTTTGCTTATTTTAGTTTAAATCATGAAAATTGTATATTCAATGACAGAATTACACAGGAAAAAAAGAAATATGCCAATTATTTAAGCTCTAGGCTTACAAAAAAAAATTAGCTTCCAGTGGGATTTGAACCCTGGTCCTCTTGCTTGATAGAAATCTATCCTAATTTAATACTATAGTTACTTCCCTTGGATACTCTTCTGGATATAGGTATTCATTACACAGGTCTTACCTTAACATGTTTGTTTTCATGATTCTTGTCATATACCTTAAAATGTTCGCCAGCATACTAACAGCAACATGGAAATAGAACATGCATATAGATTTAAAAAAGGCATTTATTTATTAAAATGTATTGTAAAATAAAATGTATACACATAACAGGGTGGGGAATCACGTGACAAAAACATGGCCGCCAACAAAATAATTCTCTCGGTTCGAGGTAAGTTTTTACTTGTTTCTCGCTTATTCCTGGACCATTTTAAATGAAACAAACACTAAAGTACCCCGTACACGAAGTCAGATTGCATAGTGTATTCCAAATTTTGCCAGCTTTTGTAGTTTATGCGGTATTTCGTGTACAGTGTTTGGCAGCTTGCACTGCTCGGGGATAGGGTACACTTGGATCTTGATGAAATCGTTCTTCTGGCAAGTTTTCGCAAGTGAGCTGATTGTTGCATAAAAATTTTGTTATATCCCGACAGAAAAATGCTCTTGGTGCAAAAATATCCAATTTCTGTACGCAACTGATTCGAAAAACGCAAAAATGGAAAATGATAGGGAACACTGGCCGCAACTTTGATGATAGGGAACACTTGCATTGTTTTGAGAAGCAAATTGTTTGCCAGTCCGAGCGATCAGATCCGAAACGGAGCGAGTCCGTTGTATTTTTCTCTTCAATAAAACATGGATATTTTGTTTCCTTTGTTTAAATTCTTATGATCAGCTACGAAGTTGTTAGAAAGGAGTATTATTTAATACAGGTGAGTCTTGAATAGCTAGAAATGTAAATCTATGAAACGTTTGCATTTATGAAACAAAGCACTAGAAAAAATACCACAATTTGTATTAAGCAGATTTTCAGTGAAAGTTAAGAATTATATGATACGACAGAAAAATAATAAGCAAGAAAGCATGATTACAGTTAAAAATTTTATATACTCAGTACATTTTAAAATGTAGATTTTAATGTCATGTATTTTGAAGATTTTTCCATTTTTACAAGATCTGATACCTCAAGCAGAGTAAAGTCTTGAAAACTAGACTTACGAAATTTAAAGTATCGACGTCATGATGCAGGTGACTTGTTAAATTCCACACTTTGCACTTGATTTAAATGTGTATCAAAATCTCGCAATTTTATTGCTATCTACGTGTAAGCAGTTGACCGATACACAGTAAAACATGTTTAAAGGCTTTGTGCCAATCTGTATTAATGCCGCGGCTTATTGTATTGCCGTTCTTACGTTTAGAATCGTATGCGTAATCTACAGCATGAAAGGCAAGGGCGCATACATCTGTTTTCACACTCATTTTCTTAAAACAAAACAACATCAATATTTTAGAATAGCTATTCTTGTCTTCAGACATGTCGCCGATCAACACATTAGGGATTGGGGGAAGAAATTCATTTATTCACGTGGTCAGCCACAATAAAATCTTGCTTAGCTTCGACAAGCACTGACTTATGAATGGAATAAAATGCCCCAAGAGCAAAGTCTTAGTAGCGTAACCTCCGTGTTGTAGGCCACTGGCTGGGAAAATGCTTCTTTGGACATTTACAAACAAGTATTTTCTGAAAAGCCTCGTCTGTCCCCGATTCATTTTGTGTTGTTTGGACTCTGGGACATATTGGAGTTATGGAGGTTTTAATTATGTTACCCATGAAATTTGAAGAAAAATATATGGATTGTAAATTCTATTTTAATTCAGCAGCTACGAATAAACAAACATATTATTTAAGAAAACTTGAAAAGATTTCACACCAGAAACTTACTTGTAGATGTTTATTAACCAGCTTAGGGAACGTAATAGGCTCCTCTTACAAAGCTTTATAACAAAAATCATCATGAAACAGTTTTTATTTGTTTGAAATCACACTGGCAAAGGTATTATTTTAACAATAATATATTTTAATACATTTAAAATAAAATTAAAAATGAAAAATGAAAAATTCAAAGATTCAAATCTTCCCAGCTATGGCCTACAAAACGGAGATTAAGCTACTACGACTTAATTAATCAAATCAACGTCCCCCGACTTTTTTTTATCAAGAGAAGGAAAATCTTTTAAATTAAATTACAAATGTAGTTTCAGAATGGCTTTGCTTTTGGAAAATCACAGTCGTTTTATGACTGTCTCTAATAGTGCCTGCTCGTTAATGTGGGTTCCTGTCATCATATCCCGAAAAAGATGCTTATATAAAACTATAATAAGTATCAAAGCATTTGAGTTTGTTAAGTAAATATTCTAAAAGCCGCATTGATATTTATTGCTAACTGCTGCAAAATAATTTTTATTATAACAATGTCTATACTATCTTATAATTCACCAGGTTTCAAATATAAAATACATTATTATAGGATATCTCGCCTGTATAAAATATATTAATATCTTACCGGTGTCCAGATTCTTTACTTCATGACTAAAAGACAAAAACACATTTCGATATCTACTCTTTTGAGATTGCGGAAACCGAAAGTCGTTTTAATACTCAGAAATCGAATTTTCAATCTAATGTTGCAAACAAAACGCCCTGGTTTGTTTTACACTATATTACACTAAAACCGGAAAAGTTCGTGTTTTGTATATAAACGTTCTCACTGTAATCATGATTTCGCATATATGTTGTTTTCTGGCGCATCACTGTAAGCACCATGTTCTCTATTTTATTTATAATCTTCAGAAAATCTGCTTTATACAAATAATGATATCTTTTCCAGTCTTTTGTTTTATAAATGCAAACGTTTCAAAGATTTACATTTCCAGCTAAGCAAGACTGTTTTGTTAAATAATACTTCTTTCTAAAAACTTCGTAGCTGATCATAAGAATTTAAACAAAGGAAACAAAATATCCATGTTTTTTTTTTAAAAAATACAACAGACTCGCTTGGATTATTCGCAAACTGATCGCTCGGATTGGCAAACAGTTTGTTTCTCAAAAATACAAGTGTTCCCTATCATTTTCCATTTTTACGTTTTTTACATCAGTTGCATACAGAAACTGGATATGTCTGCACCGGTAACATTCAGTCTGTCGGGATATAACACAATATTCATGCAACAATCAGCTCACTTGCGAAAACTTGCCAGAAGAACGATATCATCAAGATCCAAGTGTACCAGCTATCACCGAGCAGTGCAAGCTGCCAAACACTGTACACGAAATTCCGCATAAACTACAAAAGCTGGCAAAATTTGGAATACACTATGCAATCTGTCTTCGTGTACGGGGTACTTTAGTGTTTATTTCATTTAAAATGGTCCAGGAATAAGCAAGAAACAAGTAAAAACATACCTCGAACCGAGAGAATAATTTGGTTGGCGGCCATTTTTTTGTCACGTGATTCCCCACCCTGCAGAACATAAAAATAAAATGTTAACAAATTTCGGAAGTCGCCGACAAAATGACTTAACTTCATCCTTACTTTCTTTTAGACTTCAAAACTATCGTAGCGTCTAAGATTATCAACAACCAGGAATTTTTAAACCAAATATAATATCACGAACTCTATAAAATTGTGAAACATAAGCACGTAACACTTAACTTATTGAAGTTTATCTGTATAGTTTTCTTTCCTTTTGACATGTTTATTTATTTTGATAACCATATTATTTCCTTTTAGACGCGTGCATCACTGTGTGATTTCGGATTCGTTAAAATTAAAAAAGGTGAATAAAAACGAATAGCTCTTTTGTGGAAAATTAGCTCCGACTTTGGGGTATTTAAAATTCGGGTTTTAACGAATAATGTTGTCCAACATTGTTGTATGCATGTCTGAAACATACACTTAAAGAGATTAGAAACGCAAATTCTTTAAACACAACATATATTTTGTGTTTAAAGAATTTGCGTTTCTTATTACTTTAAGTATATATACTCTTCAATAAAAACGAAAATCAATCAATGAAGTATACAGCTTATTAGAAGTTAAGGAAGTTTAAAACGCATTACTTTTACCGATTTCGTGTGTAAATATCGAAAACCTGACTTTGATATGGATCATATTCTTCATCAAAATGTAAGGAATTGTTCATCAGAGATTAAAATGTCGTGGGTAATTGCAGCATTCCTAATTCTTTTAAACGGATTAAGCCGATGTCATACACAGATGACGGGACCTTATTCAGGTAAATTGATTGAATTAGTGAACGATTATATTAAGATAAGATAGAAAAACCAGCTGCAAATCCAAACTTAATTGCATGTCTTTCTTGCGACGAAATAATTTAACTAAAATCAGAATAATAAATTTTCGTTGAGTTTATATGTTATTACATATTGCGAACTCACTCAAATAAATCAAGTAAGATAGTTTATATCCGTTATAATTTACATGCATGCATATTGATATTGATCATTTTAAAGGACTTTTTAGATTTTATATGACTAAACCTGATAAAGCGAGTTGTGGTGTAGATATTGATTAATGGACAAGCTAAATATCTGGACAGATTAAAAAAGAAACATACGTTCATTTATCGCATAGTGGTGAGGGGATATAGGCATGGTCTTCGTACGTCAGTCCGTGTGACTGTGTGCGCGTGCAGATATCGTGTCCGGTCCATAACTTCTTAACCACTGGATGGAATTTCATGAACCTTTGGTCAAATGTTCAACCAAACATGGCAATGCCAGAACCTTTGTTCAAACCTGGCCGAATGAATGTCAAGATTACCAGTGGTTTTAAAGATGTGCACCATGCACTTCGTGTCTGGTCCGTATCTCATGAACCACTGGAAGGAATTCATGAAACTTTGGTCAAATATTAAACACATCAAGACGATATTCAGAACCCATGTTCCAACCTGGCCGACTCAAGGTCCAGGTCACCAGTGGTGTTTAAAGATTTGAACCATGCACTTCGTGTCCGGTCCATATCTTCTGAACCCCTGAAAGGAAATTCATAAAATTTTGGTCAAAATTCAACCCATCAAGACGATGTGCAGAACCCATGTTCCAACCTGGGTGGCTTAAGGTCAGTCAGTGGTGTTTGAAGATTTGAACCATGCACTTCGTGTCTGGTCCATATCTACTGAACCTCTGGAAGGATTTTAATGACACTAGGATCAAATTTTAACCTTATGGAGATGATGGGCAGAACCTATGTTTCCAAAGGCAAAGGTCATACGTGGAGGGCAATAGTTTAAACCAAGTATTTTTTGTCCGCTCCATAATTTTTAAACTTTATAAAACTTTGGTCAATTTGCAGACATTATATCTCAGCTGTAATGCTAAAGGTCAAGGTCACAAGTGGAGGTCAAAGAATTCATCAACATTGAGTGACAAGCCAAACTAGTGATTGTATTAAATTTATTTATATTTATATACACAAAGATCATTTCCTAACATGGATCATACTTTCACATTTAATAATGGTTAGTCCAGTGTTGAAAATCTTTCATACAAAATTCACACAACGCATTTTTACTTAACATTTAATTTTAAGCATCAATAACTTTTTCAACATTCCCTCATTCGGTGGGGGATATATCTGTCCTTCAGACTATCTTGTATAAATTTTAAGTTTGATAAGTTTGTTTAAGAGCTAAGCATAACATTTAACGAATGATGTTCGTAATGGACGTATTAAGAGAGATTTTAATATTTTTCTTGTTTGATTACAGGACCAAACATCGCCTTAAACAAAAATGCTACTCAGAATCCAGCTGATTACTGTGTAACAGATTGGAACGTATGCTATTACGCATCACTTGCAGTTGATGGTATGGCAGATAATGGGGATTTTGATGAAAGACATTGTTCCCACACGAACGTACAAAATAGCGAGAGTGCTTCATTGACAGTCGATTTTGGAAAGTTTTATTACATATCCGGAATTAAGTTATTCAACAGAAAACCAGGTATGGAAAAATTGAAATTAAGAAAGCGAAGTCGCCAGAATTTAACATTTTGTGTTTAAGTTAAAATCAATTTATAACCGCTTGTCAAAAGTACACATTTATATATTTTACTACTCCAATTACCTGTCCAATTAAACAGTATTGAAAATTGTGTGAAAGATATGCAGGCAATAGCATTTGAAAATGTACAATATACACGAAAGTTAAATGACACTATATTCAAAATTAATAATCATATTAAAATATGAGATGTCTAACTAATGGAGAACGTTTAGATCACGTCGAAATGTTAGAAACGGGTATGTACATTTACGTACAAACAATTCTGATACTTTTTGTAAATACTTAACAATATATCTCGTTTAATATATTTAATTAGTTAACGACCGCTTTCCAAAGATATTTTGTCTTAATATATTCGCGTATTATGCTTTGACGTGACTCCATTGTATAAATGCATTATGACGTTAAACTAATAATATAGGTTGAAATAAAAATGATCTTATTTTCAATTAATTGATATGATAGTTAACCTTAACGTAAAACAATTTTCGAAAGTGACGGATTTGGCACATACGAACAGATAAATTATGGTTAGTTTTTGTGACCAGCCTGGGTACTTATTTTGCATCCCTTGTTGCAAATCTGTTTTATACTGTTACGAAAGAGACTAAATGTAATCTCTTTCTACCGAACATCAATATGATATTAGTTCAGTTTTAATAACACCTCCCGGTACCTTGATCATTTATTTAATATGGAAAACAACCATTTTCCATCACTGTTTCATAAAATTTATCATAACGCAAGCAAAACTGCAATTAATTGTTTCGTCAGTATTAAAATATATAAATTAAAACAGATTATTTTAATTTACATATAGTAAATTTTCCTTTTTCAAACGGCGATGTTCCTCGTGCAACATCTTGTGGGGTTTATATCTCACAGCTTGTTCGCTTTTCTAGAGCTTCAACGTTTTTTTGGCGTTGTCCCGGTTAGCTCAGTTGGTTGCGTCGCAGGAATTGCATGGCTAGGCGCTGTCGCCGTGACTGTGCGGGTTCGCTCCCAGCTAGAGACACTATCATTTGAAATTCACAGTAGCGCTATTTGTGCAGTGTGGCGGCCGTAAAAAGTCTCCCCGTACATTTAGTCAGTACTGTTATCAGTAAATTAACCCGTTACCGATGTCATGCAATGATTGTTACGTATATCAGGGCTATCCGATCAACGTTCTTTTGGCGTTGTCCCGGTTAGCTCAGTTGGTTGCGTCGCAGGAATTGCATGGCTAGGCGCTGTCGCCGTGACGGTGCGGGTGCGCTCCCAGCTAGAGACACTATCATTTGAAATAACGTTAATGATTTCAATGAACGTAATCTTTGCATTTCAGGAGAACTTTTAAAACAAGGTTATCGGTATCACAAACAGGAAAACATTTTGCAACCGATTTTATTTTTTTTTTAAATAACAGGTGCAGTTTAAAATCATTATTGCAACAAGGTTTTTCACAGCCAGTTAAATATGGGGATTAAACTTATAAACTTAAGCAGATAAAAGGCAATGCTTATTTCGCCCGGTTATTCGTAAATACCATCTGTAAATTTAAAAAGAAAGGTTACCATTATGATATTCTACAGCGCCAGACAGGCCTGGTGATTAACCCATCAACAGTTGATCATTATGCTTACCTCTTTGGTTGCATGACAGTGGCAGGGGTTTAAGAATTTATGAAGGTTTATGGGGAAATCTTGTATAAGAACCTAAAAGCTCGATTTGTGACTTTTTTCACTGCCATCGTGTTCTTGCTGATTTGACTCCAGGAGCTCTGGTCTCAGTATCACTGAGTTGCTTTGCAATGCTGTTAGGTTCTTTTTGTTTATATGTATGCTTGGAATACGAAAACGTAAATCGAGGTCACGTGGGATAAGAACTAATATTAACATCAAACGAAAATCACGTGTTCATTCATGATCTTCAAAATATTTTAAAACATTCTGGTAGACATGCTATGATTTCACGTTTGGCTTTTCTTTCTGTTTCAAGTTTACTCAAAGTGGATATGGAAGCCGATAATATTGTTATAAGAACCCATGAACTTTATGAAGTTGCAAGCCTTACTCAGTGTCACACTCGGCATGTTCTCATACCACACATTGACTTGGAATCTGATCACCAAAGACATTTCATTTTTAAATGAAGGTATAGATGTTATTGACCTTCCAAGTGTGTTTAAAGATAAAACTGTTGAATCGGCTATATCTAATTATTTCAAGAATACTGAAACACCCAACGTTTGTTAAAAGTACAACAAGCCAATTAGAAATACAATTTTCAATAACAACAAAATTACCTCGGATTTATAGATTGTTTAGAATACACGAATATCATAAGACTGTTCAAATTCAAAAGTTTGCTATCAAGCTGCCGATCACATCGTTACAGGCGATCTAAATGTTCTTAAGGACTTTAGAATCCGAAATTTAATTTCAAAAGGTCCGAAATATAGGATTCCATCGGACATTGGCCGTCTTGCAGAAATTGCAGAGTGTTTAAAATCTTTCTGCAATAAATGGTGTAAACGCGAACATGCTGAGCCTAATGCTCATTCAAACTGGAAAAATATTCAAAATAATTGACACTCGTATATCCTTCTATCACAGAAACATAGCTTTATTACCACCTCGACCTCGTTTTAGCTTTCGTATTTTGAAAAAGGGTATTCAAGTCTTTCACAACAGATTTGTTTTAACACCTGCTGATAAGGTTTCAAATAATGTAATTATAGTGTGACGTATACATCCACATTATTAATGTTCAAACTCAAGAGCTTAATAGCACTAATGCTTATACACTAACTAACTATGCATGTTTTACTTTTTCTTCATCTGAGAGTGATATTGTTACTGCACACACTTTAGAATCAGTGTTGAGCCGAAACAAGACAAAGTACGTACTGTGTATTGGTTGCCTAAAATGCACAAAACACCCTACAAAGCAAGATTTATTGCAAACCCTGCTTCTTGAACAACTAAATTATCCGTGCCTTTTACATATTGTCTTACAGCTATTAAAGATCACGTAATTAAGTATTGCGATAAGGTTTTTGAAACAACTGGCATAAATTTGCTTTGGTCTATAAAACTCAAATGACGTGTTAAAGAAGCTTAAATCAAATAATTTTCAGGCTTTCTGTTTGTCTTCTCTCCCTCATAATTTAATAAATGACAAGCCAGCCAGTCTCATTGAAAAAAAAACGTTTGCTAGAGAAAATAAAACCTTTATAGCTTGTAATGAACAAGGCAATTTAATTTATGGAAATAGGGCAATTTTACAGATGGTTCTTATGATAATTATATTTTATGGACCTGTCAAGACCTTATCGAGGCGCTCACATTTTTATTGGATACTATTTTTGTGAGATTTGGTACCTCTATTTACAAATAGGTTATAGGCATTCCAGTGGGGACTAATTGTGCACCCCTTGTTGCTGATCTATTTTTATACTGTTATGAAAGAGATTTTATGTTATCTCTTTCTACCGAAAATCAAGATGACATTGTTACAGCCTTTAATAACACCTCGAGGTGTCTTGATGATTTGTTGAATATAGATAATAACCAATTTTCCATCTCTGGTTAATAAAATTTACCCTCATAAACTACAACTTAATAAGGCAAACACTTCGTACAAGCAAGCAAACCGAGCCTGCAATAGTTTCGTATTTGTCGATTTCGAGGGTCTTCAACGTTACTTTTTATCTATTCATTGATCTTAATCTTTCTATTGAAAAGTGATACGTTACTACTAAAATATATGATAAAAGATACGATTTTAACTTTAATATAGTTAATTTTCCGTTTTAAGACGACGATGTTCCTCGTGCAACATATTTCGGGGTTTATATCTCACAGCTTGTTCGCTTTTCTAGAGCGTGCAATGATGTTAATGATTTCAATAAAGGTAATCTTTGCATAGCAGAAAAACTTTTAAAACAAGATTATGGGTGTCATAAATTAAGGAAAACCATTTGCAAGTTTTATCGCCGATACCCAGATATAATTCAAAAATACAGGTGCAGTTTAAAATCACTACTGCAACAAGGTATTTCCCAGCCAGTTTTTATGGGATTTAATTTATAAACTTTATAAAAGGCAATATTAATTTCCCCCGGTTATTCGTAAAAAAACATCTGTAAATTTAAAAAGAAATGTTACCAACATGATAGTTTACAGCGCTCTGCAGGCCTTGTGATAGACACATCCACAGTTGATCACTATGCTTACTTCTTTGGTTGCATGGGTTTGGGAGTTTATAAAGGCTTATGGGGAAATCTTTTCTTTAAAGAACCTAGGTTCGATTTGTTTATTTTATCCCTGTCATCGTGTTCTTGCTACATTTACTGGTCTCTATTATCTTTTTATATTTTGTATGTTTGTGTGCTTTTGCATGCAACATTGTTAAGCTGATGGGTGAGCTGGAGTCATTTCACCAAGACAACTTGTACTTGTTTGTTGATATGAGAACCTGTTGGGGCCAGTGTGAGGTTGGTGCACCCTAGAACCTGGTTTAAACCCCCAGTGGCAAATTGGTTTGCCACAGACCGTTCCAAGACGGTAACCCCTCGGTTTCTTACTTTCGTTAATTGTTTGTGACGTCCATTTTGAAAATGATTATTGTAATAACATGCTGTCTTTTCCTCTCTACTTTTTGGATGTGTCGGGGGCTGTATCTACTGGAGGTGGCCATTCCTGATATGCATATTTAACTTGTTTGTGTGCTTTTGCAAATCTTACTTTCGTTAATTGTTTGTGGTGTCTTATTTGAATTTGACATTATTAAAAAGTTTGTTAAACACATGCTCTCTTTTCCTCTCTTCTTTTTTACTGCGCGGGGAGGCTGTGTTTTGTGAGTGTGGCGATTCCTGATATGCATATTTCACTTTTTTGACAATTAATGAAACCGAAATAATTAGAAATAAAGACATTACAGTGCTTTTGAGAGCATACGTTAGAAAATTTAAGCGAATACATTAATCAAAGACAAAAATAGGTTTGTTGGATTGACTGCGATAGAAAACGAAAAACAATTGCCACATAAAAGTTCACACACAAACACGCGCACACATACAGACACACACGCACACACACGCACACACACACACGCACACGCACATGCACACACACACACACGCACACACACACACACACACACACACACACACACACACACACACACACACACACACACACACACAGCAAACTTAAGTAAAATCGAAGAAACGTGGATAAACGTGGATTAATAACAACAACCTACAAGAAACATTTAATACATTCACTTAAGTAACGAATATTGTATGAACACATTAAACTAGGACAACCAGGTAACCAGAAGTCTGAATAAAATCACCTCCTTAAAACCGTTATACTATCAGGACCTGACGACAATTCACAAAAACGTGCTTATATCAGAACCTTCCGAACAAATCAGATTGTAGCCTAAAATCCTAATCTAGATCATCTAGACATTCTAAAATTGAGTTTGACTGGCAGATGGCGCTTTTGCAAGATAAACAAAAACAAAGCAATCGCCATTTCTAATAAAATAAGTTTACAGTGCTTTAACCGTATTTCTTTCTCACAGGGCAATTTAAAATTTAGATAATATGATAGATATCAAATCAAAATCATGTATTCGATTTATAAAACAAAGACGTTTCATTAAATGCCTTTACCATTTTGTAAGGAACGCTGTTTCTGCATCGTTATAATGGTTTTAGCCTGTCACGTTATATGTCGGTGCTATAGCAGAACTTTTGCGATTGCACTGTCATTGATAAAAAAGAAAAAAATATCAAAATAAAAATATAGTTCCATCAAGCTTTGCAAAAATCAATTTTATTAATGCAGGTTTATTTTTTCATGCGTTAAAAAAACATCAACTGAAATGCCATCATAAGTAATGAGTTACTGACACAAAATCTATGGTCCTCTTGTCTAACACTAGATTTGTATACAGTATGAGATATTTGTAAAAGTGTGTTTGACCTTTAATTTCCTGGTTGCGAAAATCTATGACAAAAATAAAATTGAGGATTTCTCTCTTCAAAATTAAAAGTTATTCTAAAGGACCTTACATATTGTTGTCAGTATCATTTAAATCATTCGGTCATTTGAATTGTTTTTGTTATGCAATGATTCGTTTCTGTGTTTGAATGCAAATGAAACATGTCGGTCGGTCCGTAGATCGGCTCTTTACTACCTTGTCTGAGTACTACTGAGCACCTGCTAAAATATCCATCCAGGACTGTTATTTTTTTGTAAACAAACCCACCGTTTCAAATGAAAACTTTCATTTTTTCTCGTTTAAATCATCGTAGCTAAAATTGTTTTGTAGCGCAACAAATATTAAAAAGTCTCGATATTTTTTTCCGAGAAACATTTTCTGTAAGATGGGCTATGAGTTTATTACGCTTAAATTTGTTTTTCATGAGATCCATCTGGGACTCGGTCCAAAAACAACCGAGATCGATGCCGAGTTCTGTCGATGCAGCCCTTAATTTTTGTAGACAATTGGAGCCGATTGTTAAAAATGCTATTTAGGACATTTTCATCATTTTTATGGACGAATTTTGTTAGTTTGGCCAATTTCGAGTAAAACAGTAAAAAGTAAAAAGATCCATGTGTAACCGGGAAAAAAATATCCATCTGGGAAACGTTTTCGTCAAGCGCTTCGTGTACCAGTCAGTTATGAGTTTTATCGACGTTGCGCATTGAAACTAAATGAATTACTTAGGATTAGCTTTATAAATATTTACTTTACTAATTTCTATTGAAATTCTTACTAATTATTTGGAAATTGGATAACGTTATTCGATGCGGCTCTGAAGTGATTCAAAGTTTTCGAGAGGTGAAGTGTTTTTTTTTCTATTTAATTTTTTAATTGAATATGGTGAAACCTGAACATTGAAAATTGCATGAAGTCTTTTGTTATGGAGCTTCCCACACACCAGACAGATGTTCTTTCCCTCTCCTTCATGCATCGTTTCATGCATTGGTCAACCGTTCCAACTACAACATCCTGAAATAGGAACTACCCGTTTTAATATTTTTCATATATACACTTAACAAATTTTCTAATTAACATCTTCGGACTGGGGCATTGCTGGCTTGATTTTTGGGCTTTTGCCCTAACACTTTTAATAAACCATGCAATGAATACTAACTGATTTATTAGTAAAACTCCATTCAAAATGACAGACAACTGACTGCTCAAAATCATTTAGAATAATGACACCCACAGAATACAAATTCACAAAATAAATTAATAAAGCGTTATGTTCAACTTAAATAATAAACTAATTACGCGTACAAATAAATGAACATTTGGAACCTAGAAATATGTTATTCTTCTATTTCTGTTAAATTAATATCATTTCATTTTAATCTACATGTATACTTCAGACCGTTCTTTTAATGTTTTTCGGTATATTTACAGGCCTTTAAAGTTTGTCATTTGCAAAATACTTGAAGATGCCCTGCTTATTGGTTACATGACAGAATCAAGTTGTTTGTGAGCTACATATTTTCAGAATAACATATTTTCAGAATAAATGTAATAGTGATATATATGCTATTTAAAAGCAAAACAATTCACTTAAATGCGTAACGTCAATAACCTAATAATTGACAAGTACACGAAGCGCTTGAAGAAACAGTGTCTCAGATAGAGCGTTTTCTTTGCCCGTGCCCCAGATGGATCTTTAAACTTTTTCGGCTAAATTATCACAATTTGTCAATAATTCAAATGTTTAAAACGATTTTAATAATTTATTTAATAATCGGCTCCAATCGGTTACAAAAGTTAAGGACTGCATCGACAGAGCTCTGAATCGATACAGGTTGTTTATGGCCCGAGTCACAGATGAATCGCACAAAAGACGAATTAAAAAAAGCCATAATCTTATAAACTGGCCCATCTTACAGAAAAGTCTTCTCGAAATAAAAATATTGATAATTTTTATATTTGTTTCGCTACAAAAACAACTCAAGCAACGAAGATAAACGAGAAAGTTGAAAGTTTTCATATGAAGCGGCGGGTGAGGTTTTTTTTAAATAAAGGTCCTGGATGGATCTTTTTAGCAGGTGCTCGTGGCCTAGTATGATGCTAGAATCGTGAAATGTATTTATAAAAACGCAAACTTGAAAATAGTCTTATATAAAAATGTTGTTTTCAGTTGGATGGAATGGAATAGGAGAGCGCCTGAAAGGTTTTTGGATAACAGGTTTAGAAGGGGATCAGTTCCAAGCACAAAACTTGTATACGGATACAAGAAACACATACGAGTATATGCCGTACGAAATAGACATTGACCTAATAACAAAAATGCCTTATGTGTCTGGTATAAGGGTACAGATACCACGCCACAACACTGGAGACAATATTTTGACATTATGTGAGCTTCAAGTCTACTCCGGTAAATATACTAACAAATACAATACAAATTTCGATTTTTATTAGATTTTGACCCAGCGAACGTTCTCCGTAAACATCTGCTGCACTGCAACACTTCATAAGAAGCCG